>ML795774.1:30719-68011 GCA_009831015.1 Picea engelmannii
CCTTTCCATTTCCCTTTGAAGACCTGAAGTCCCCTTTTGTACCTTCCAGAGACCAAAAAACACATTTTTCCACATATACGCACCCTATCAGTTAGACAACGAGTGTATACATAGGTTTCTCCACTACAACCCACGTACATTGTGTTTGGTGCTTAAAATTAAAACTTGTGTCAGGTTTCCATGCCATTTCACGAGATCCATGAACCTTGACTTTCCATACAATGGAAATTATCTGACTTGACCCTTCAGTTCCATTCAAAGGCTATAAATTGAGCCATATCCAATCCTTGGAGAAGAGAATTCAACTTTGAGAGAAAAGACACTATGGAGAAATTTCACTTCATATTGAGTCTGCATCCCTTTGTCCTTGAAAGTATGAACCCGTTGTTCAACCCCCAAGCTCTTCCTTATTTGTGATGGAGAATATCATTGTCTCATTTATATGACATTTCCTTTGATGGAGGATTGAAATGGTGGAGACCCATCTGGAGGGACTTATATTCTCGGTTCTGATATGTGTCATTAAATAATTTTGTCACCTATATACTTTTGTTGATCATTTTAATAGAAATGCTCTTTTCTCATCCAATTGATATCTTGCAAATATTTGAATTATTATTCCATGGGCATATTTTTCATGTATGTTAATGGATTATTATAATCTATATGCTAACACTATATATTGTCACCATATAATTGTGTATCTTGGTTGTTGAGGAAACGTTGCAGGTATAAATATTTGAGTTGCATTATCAGCAATGGTCTTCATCAAAAGTATGGACGAGGTATGCTCTTGGCCTTGTCTTGTTAGCATTTCATTTATATAGCATATTTGGGATGAGAGTTGATTTCTGCGTGTCATTTTGTCTATTGTGGTTTACCCCATGCCATAGAGATATTTTCCTCTTAACACACAATCAACAATTCATTGAGACAATAGTTGAAAGGAGAAGAAATAAAGATTGGCATACATTTCAATTTTCCTCCAGATAAGATAATAAGACAAATAAGAGTTGAGAAAACATAGTCTGTCACAAAAAATTGTATTCACCAGGTGGAAAACTTAATAGTTTAATTCTTCAAAGCACATCCAAATCTCGATTCTTGATCCCCCCAAAATATGAACCCTTTTACATTCATAGATTCATCTATTTAATCTCATAAAGAGAGGGTTCGATTACCTATCTAAGACCTAAGTTCTAAAGTTCAACTTTACATTACAACTAGATCCTGTAGATAAAAACTTCATTGTTACAACTTGTAAACATTTCTTTGAAATGAGTGGAGTTGAGTTTAAGTGTCATTTCATAGGGATAACTCCCCATCGATTCAACCTTAACAAAAAAAAAAATTCTTATAAAAAAATAACAATTTATTACAAGTGGAAATAATACCTCTAACTAAACTAAAAAATATCTATCCATGCAATTGGAAGCGATGTTGATAACTAAAGTGAAAAAAATGCATAACAAGTGTCTTCATAAGTTTTAACTAGAAGTTGACTTCCTCATTGATGCTCATGCACACCAATAATATGAATACAAATCCTGAAAAGATGTAGAGTAAACTAGCACGGGTCTTTAACTCCTTTACCTTTTGAAAAAAATAGACATTTAGATAATCTCTTTCAAGAACATCTAGGTTTTTTGGTATTTCTTTTGTAGCTTTTGATATTTTTTCTGTAGCTTGGTGTGTTTCAGCTCAAGAGCCTAGTTTTTTTGCTGTATATTCTGGATTTGTTGCCTCATGTCATCATTTTTTTGCTTGAGATCTTGCACCTAGTGGTTGTTGTCATCTATGTCCCCGTTAGCTTCAATTTTTGTCTTGACTTCTTCCTTTACTTTGTTGCCAGATTTGATCCCATGATATTCTTCTGCAACATGTTTAATTAGGTCAATATAAAGCTTGGATTTCCATGGTGTCATTTCATATATGGGTTCTTTCTCATGTTTTTTATCAGTGGTGTCTCTCACAGGTTCTTGCAACATTAACATTTTTTTGTTTTATCTATGGTTTGATATCCTGTAAAATATACTATGGGACTTCCTCTGTATCTGGAATTATGTCATTAGAGTCTTGATCAAGGTCTGGACCAGTTTCCACCACATTCTGTTCTGATTCCAGATCAATAGTATATTCATTTTTCACATAAACATATTTGAGACCCAAGGTCTCTCCTTCAATATATTTCTACCTGGCCTTGTCCCTTTTCATTCCTTTCAATGTATGTATATCCATATCCTCCATATTGTAAAATTCAAAGAGATCTTCTTCAGTATCACGATCCTAAATCACTATGGTATTTTTCTATTTTAAGGATGGATCAAAAAATGCCTCGAAACTCAACCTCAACTAGTTTGTGAGCCTGGTTTTCATTTTGAGTTAGCTGGGCATTTCAGGAACTTGGCTCCCCTTCCTTTTTTTGATCTATTTTTCCATAGGGGAATCTTCAAATGACAAAAATTATGCTGCAACAATATAAGGACTGGCTTGCTCAGTCCTCCTCTGTCTTCTTGTTTTTATCTCGGGAGTTCTATATTCTTGCAAAGTAGTGGGCATTTGTTTATCCTCAGCATGTTCATGAGAGAATTGACTTTCTCTACTGGCATGTTCTTTTTCTTGTCTGATATAGTTTCTAACATATACCTTGCCACATTCCCTTTCCCTCTAATTTTGTGTGGAGGACCTCAATTGTCTTCGAGGAGTTTCCTCCCTTGGTGTGGTAATTGATGCTACTTTCCTTGATTGGGTCCTCACTTCTTTAGGTGAGGTCTTCTCCTTGGATTGCTAGGTATCTTTGGATGCAATACTAGGTTCAGAAAAAACCCTAGCTTCTTGGGAAACCTCGTCCTATTGTTCTTCAGGATGTTGATGAACTTCTTGTTCTTCTTGTAACCCTAAAGACACTAGAAAATCCATCCAGGGAATTTCCAATTTGTTCAAAGAAAAGAGAACCAATATTTTAATGAACCCATGGTGATATAGGATTCTATGAGAAGATTCTGGGTAAATATGGATTCTCTTAGAAATTTTAGTCAGGATCTTAAGAAAATGGACTGGGAGGTTTAGTTCCTTGTCACCGTTTAAGTGCATGAAGAATCTAATTTGATAACATTTAACAATTGAGAGTATACCTTCTCCCATGATATATCTTTGAATTGTAAACATAATACCTCTCCACTCTTATTTAAGAAAAAGGATTGGGATGACCTGGCTCCAATCAAGGTTTTGATATTCTGCCACCATAAATTTATTGCAGACTTTAGCTGTAAATTTTTCCTTTTTAAACCATCTCTCACCACTAATCGGGAGAGCACGTGCCCCAAAAATTAAGTTCTCTATAATGTGAATGGTTGTGTCCCCGAGTTGAGTATGAAAAACATTGAAGTTATGTGTGAATATTAGGCCCAATCTAATGTGATGTCCATTGAAGGCCCATATGAAGTCAAACCATTCTCCTTTGATAAATATATCTATTATTCCTAGTATATCTTCGAACAGTTCGATCCTTATATCTCTGTTCTATTCAATTTCCAGCATTCTCGGGGTGACAACCATTGTGCTCTAGTTGCTTTTGCTTAGAATAGTGGTCGTAGGTATGTGTTATTTCAGGTTTTCTTACCACCTGTAATGATAACTACACACAACCCTACAATAATAACATATCGAGGCACAAACATGCATGATCTTAGCACATGATTTTTAATGATAGATGAACAAGGTAAACATGTGCATGAGTCTCGAGTGCACTGTTAGATTTTATCACATGTTGGGAACCAATGTGATTTCATTTAAAATTTAAATTATTTTTTAGAACGTTAAAACTCATAAAAAAACGTTTTTCTATTGTTTGCAAGAATGGGGGCATTCTTGCAATCAATAGCATTTTGCATCAATAGGCCTAAGTTATCCTTTTTTCAACCCAATAGTAACATAACCATGGTGACATGGCTTATTTAATTAATCTCATGACTTGACTTGACCTTATAAAGAGAAAGTAACTAATAGAAAGAAAATAAAGGATGACAAAAGAAAATTGAAATGACTCAACACATCATGAAGAAAAACTAAGTAGAAGCTAGGTTGACAGATAGATGAGATAATTGGAGGAATAGAAGGAAGATGTGCAGACCTAGGATTTAACACCTTCCTTGTGTGTTTCCCACCATCTTGTTGGGGTTGCTCTCAGTGAAACATCTAATTCCAACAATATTTGTTGTTTGGGTATTTGCAAATCAAATTAATTTACAAAGGAACTTACATCAGTTAATCCATCAAACCTTGGTGCATTACATACCTCTTTTTCGATATAGCACAAAGAGAGAGTAATTAAAGCACATATTCTAGTCAAGAATTCGTGCAACCTTTGCTACAAATGTTTAAGTGTTTCCTTTGAATCTGATGCACAAGAGATAATGCTTCTCCAACTCAGTGCACCATATGCAGTGGGATTGATGTAGTCATCCATGCACACAGGCATATTATACAGGTTATCAATTTATTTTCTTGTTGGTTTTGTTAGTCCCGAGAATTGTTCTAGGCTCACAGAACAATGTTAGGAATCTCAATATAATGATTATTTAATTTGATATTTATTTTTATCCTTTTCATAAGAGTGAAATTTCAATAATCTAATAATAAAAAATACAGAGGAAATATCTGTTTCTTTAAGTCTTTATAAACAATCAAGAGATGGAAAGATGAATACAAGTAAACAAAATTGAGATATAAAGTAAGGTATCTAATCTCGATAAATATTACTTTAATTACAATATAAGGAATATGGACTGTGTATCTAAATTATGAAACAAATGAAGATTAAACACATATGCATATGTAGGTCTTATTTTCATCACATCAAAATAGAGGAAAATCTATACTTGAATAAATGTTCAATAGATAAACTGTAGTAGAAGTAGTACTAAATTGCAGCCATTCATAAGTCAAACACAATCGTTTGAAGAAGATGAATTATGATAACATAAGTAACATCACATAGAAAGAACATAACTCAAAGAAATCAGAAACAAAATCTCATGTATTTCTGCACAAAATTGATCTCCTTATTGAAAAGTCTTCAATTACGTCTAAGGTCGAGAGGTCCTTCTTCCATTCTTCCATTATTATTTTATAGATACAAAACATTTAACCAAATTGGTTACCTTTTCCTAGAATTAAGTGAAAATTAAAATCCCTGATTTTTCTCCATGTTGTTGGCCAGGTCATTGGAGTTATGCCAATTGTTCCCATTATTGATTCGAAGGATATTTGCATGATTTTATTCAATTGTGTATACTATGGTGAGAATTCTCCCCCTACAGACAGGTTGAGTTCCCCTCACTTGGGTTTCCTACAAGTGATACAACATATAACAAATGGACACTAACATGCTCCAAACTAACTATTTTATTTCCTCACGGGAGGGTTGAGAGAGAAGGAGAGAATGCATTTGCACCTGATTTATGACATTTGTCCTCGCCATTTTTATGGTTGAGATCCAATCCAAGCATCTCCCTCACGAAGTCAAACCACAAGAACAAAGAAACCTCCTTCTACTACTATCTATGATTAGGTAATGGAAACCCTACCTATTGATAACTTACATAAAGTAATAAAATAGACAAGAAATGAGAAAGAAAGTATAAGAGAAATAAGCCAAATTCTTATATTCAATGAAAAGGAAGAATATTAAAACCCGATGATGTTGCAATCCTCCAAGCTTCTTTCTTCAGCTCTTGAACATGAATCCAACTAAACTTCTTCACATAAAAAAGGGTTTGTCTCTCCTTGAAAAGATCATAAGTTTGGTATGCTTCTTTTCCATCCGCCTCTCACCTTGAAATGACCTGGTTATATCAGGAACATGGTTGAGGATAAGGTGATTTAGGTTAGGATTCTAGTTATCTTCATGTTTATTCTTTCTCCAAAGATACAATAAAAGGAGACTTGAATCATATCTTGATGAAAACAAGAAAAATAACCAAGAGCCATCTAGAAATTCCTAGAAACATGCCACTAGATTCATGGGATTTGAAAAAATCAAGATGGTCTCTCACATAGAAGGAAAGACAGAGCAACCTGGTCACTCCCCTAACATTTTGTCAAGGGGATGGTCGCTCCACCAGAGTGACAATGGGAGCAACCATGGTCAAATGAAGCCAAGACTAAGTGAAAAATGATACAGTGTCATTTTTTGAATGATCCAAGTGGATATCGATGGCCACCCACCTCTTCCAGATGGCTCAAAATAGTTTTCTGACAATTTTGGCAATTTACTATTTTTAGCAGTTTTAACTTTCGGGGCCATTTTGAGGGCCTAAATGAAGGTTTTTCGGGATCGAGCTTCTTAATGATAATCAAAGGAATAATTGAGCCCCAAAAATGAATCTTCTCGACGATACCTTTCCAATGGGATATCATACGCCTAAAAAAAAGATCGTATGCAAAAGTTATGACCTCGGGAAGTTGATGTACTAACTTACCCAAATGAGGCCTACATAACTTTTGGCGCTTCATCTCCTAGGGTTAGGTTTTTGAATGTCTAGTTTTTGGAATTCCTGTTTATTGTAAAAATTCCTTCAGAGCCTCATTGTAATCATCTTCTTGTGAATGAGCACAACCATCACATCTCTTCTTAGAGATAAGCCCCCACCATTCCAACAAGCTTGTTTCCATTGCATTTTACAATTTCAGCTTATTTCCTTATTGAATAGAAAACTAGTTTTACTGTATCTCTGTTATTTTGTGTTAAGAACATGTTAATAATTTGTATTCATTTAATTCTTCTCATAAAATCTAGATCAGTGGTATCAGAGTGGTCTGCTCCTTGTCATCTTAATGCATGCCCCCAACGAGGTTGAAGTAAAAAGAGTTGGGTCTCGAGCTTGTTTCTCTTCAGGAAAAAAGATCTCACACAACCAAGCGACCTATCATGGCATTTGAAAAGAAATATGACAGGACAAGATATCCTTTCAAACTGTTGATTGTGGAAGCCCTCATGCAACAAAGGAACAATATGATGGATAGTTTCACGCAAATCCTTCGATGACTCCCAATAGGCGACACATCTTCTTCGAGCGGAGACGCCACCCTCTTCAAGGTATAAATAAACTTCGATATTCCTATATTTGAAGGTCAAATAGATGTAGATGCTGTAGATAAGTTCTTGAATATACTACAAGGGTATTTGTCTATCCATAACTTTTTGAATAGAGAAAATATTACTTTTTCACTCCTCAAAGCCGTTCCCCATGTCAAATATTGGTGGGAAGCTTTATGGGAGAAAAAGGAAACATAGGAACCCTCATTATTTACAGTCATAGCCACCTGGGATTCCTTCAAGGATGCTATTAAGGAAAAATACTACCCTATCGGAATTTATGACGACTTGTATACCAAATGACCACACTGCGACAAGAAAGAGACCAAGCAGTGCCAAATTTCACGAATATATTTCATACCTTGCGCACCAAGATGGGTATCAAAGATTCAGAGTGACATCTAGTGCTCAAGTATCAAGGTGCTTTGCATAGATACATCCAGACCAAAATGAATTTTTTGGACATTTCATTCTTGGGCACGGCCTACCGATATGCCGTCAAAATCGAGTAGAAGCTCAAACAAAATACATAGCAATTTGGACCTGGGAACCCATCACAAAAAAAGACAGGAAAGGGAGACCGCAACCCATAGAACAAAGGATAGAGAAAATATGACAGTATTAGGACAACTAGTCCAAGCCACTAGAAAAGAAGGACATGAGAAAGACAAAGAAAGATACCGGGAAGTGGTGCGACTTTCATAAGAGGCCTTGGCATAACACTGCCGACTGTCGCTCAAAGTAGTCATTGGTGGCCGAAGTGAAATCCTCTGACTCAAATGTGGGTTCAGATTCTGAGCTAGAAATAGAAATGGGAAGACATATCATTGACGTAGAACCCAGTGCCACCGTTTCTACCACCAAACTCTAGCCTAGTGAACCAGATGAGCCAGAAGAAGGAGAACACCTCTTCCATTCAGAGATGTGGGTAAAAGGCACCCCGATGCACTTCATCGTGGATATAGGTATCCATAAGAACCTCATCTTAGTAGAATTCATCAAGTGGCTGACCCTATCAACAACACTGCACCCACAACCTTACCCCATTGGATGGCTCTAACAAGGAAGTGATCTCCGCATCAACCAACAGTGTCGACTATCGTATGACATCAAGCCCTTCAAAGATGAGGTATTGTGTGATGTTTCTCCTCTCAAAGTTTTGGATGTTATTTTGGGACAACCTTATTTATGGAAACATCATGTTGTATATGAGTCTAGGCCTCATTGTGTTATTATTACTTTGAACAGGAAATTGTACAGAATACCCGAGGTAGTCCCACCTAGTGTTATTTCCTTGATCTCTGCTAAGCAATGCAGGAAGGTCATCTCTGAGAAGGGGAAGTTTGTCTTCTTCATGATTTTCTCTCAGAATAAGAGAAATATCACAACCACATCCAGGGTCTTTGCGGTCGACATCTCCACACAACATAAGCAAGTAGATAAGGTCGTGGAAGAATACTCAGATATCTTCTCCTCACCTACCGGGGTACCTCTACACTGCCAGGTCAAGCACCCCTTCGATCTGAACCTCGGTGCACCATTTCCCAATTGGATAGTCTATTGCTGCTCTCTTTTAGAGAATGAGGAAATCAAGAAACAGATCCAAGAACTACTCCACAAGGGGCACATCCATCCCATTTCATCACCTTGTGGGATCCCAATAATGTTGGTACAAAAGAAAGATGGAACCTAGTGACTCTGCATTGATTACCGGGCTCTGAATAAAATCACAATCAGAAACCGATACCAAATTCTTTGAATTGACGAACTCCTTGATCAACTCACGGGGGCCAAATACTTCAATAAGATTGATCTGAAGTCTGGCTACCACCAGGTCCCGATAGAATAGATAGATGTATGGAAAACCACCTTCAAGTCAAAGGAATGCCTTTTTGAATGGTTGGTCATTCCCTTTGGTTGGACAAATTCTCCATCCACTTTCATGAGGATGATGGATAATATCCTATGACCCTTCACCAATAATTTTTTAGTGGTGTATCTGGATGGCATTCTCATTTACAGCAAGACTTGGGCCGAACAATTGTAGCATATTCAATAGGTTTTGCACACCATACGGAAGCACAAGATATATGCCAACTTGGAAAAATGCTCCTTCGACATGGACAGGGTCCATTACCTAGGCTACATAATTGATCATCATGGCATACATGTGGATCTATCCAAGATCCAAGTCATCCGTGACTAGCCATCCCCAACTACACTCATTGAGCTTCAAAGCTTCTTGGGCCTTGCCAATTTCTACCACAGGTTCTTGTTGGGATTCTCCCATATTGCATGGGCCCTTAGACAAATAAACAGGGGTGGTGTTAAGATGAAATTTACGTGGGGATGGTACCAACAACAAGCGTTTGACGATTTGAATCAACACTTGTGCTCAACCCCAGTACTTTCACTACCAGACCTACAACAACCCTTTGAGATTGAGACAGATGCTTCATACTATGTAGTGGGTGTTGTTCTCACTCAGCATGACCACCCCGTGGCCTATCATAGTGAGACACTATCAGATGTTGTCCATAAGTACCATACTTATGAAAAAGAAATGTACTCCATTCTGCAAGCCTGCCGCTAGTGGAGACATTACATTCTTGGGAAGGAGACAATCATCCACACTGATCATAAGCCACTGCAGTTCATGAAAACACAAGGAAAATTGCAGAATGATCGCTATCAAAAGTGGTCCACATACTTGCAATAATTCCACCTCAACATCAAGTATAAAACAAGAAGCACCAATTGCGTTGCTAATTGGCTCAGCAGACCGCCATTCATGACACTGACCACAATACTAGACTTTTGTGGCCATGAAACCTCTGGATGGCCCCAACTCTATGAGACAGACCTGGACTTCGCCACCACCTACCAAATGTTGGGTGCAAATGCAATTGTCGATAATTTCCATCTTCAGGATGGGTTGTTGTGTCGTATGGGCCATATCTGTGTTCCATCAAGCGAGTGAGAAAATATGATCTAGGAAGCCCACTACATTCAGGTGGCATGACACTTTGGCATAAAAAAGACAATGGCGATGCTACAAAAAAATTTCTACTGGTCGAAACTTTGAGAGGAGGTCAACAAGTATATCAGGTACTGCACTACCTACGCTATTGCCAAACCGATCACTAAGAAACAAGGCCTGTACACCCCTCTTCTTACTCCTGACAAGCCATGGGAATCCATATCAATGGACTACATGTTGGGCCTCCCATCCACCAAGTGGGGAAATGCCTTCTTTTTTTTGGTTGTTGATCGCTTTTCTAAGATGGCGATTTTGGTTTCCTGCAATAAGAACATCACAATAAAGGCCACTGCCAAGCTCTTCTTTGAACGAGTTTAGGTACATTTTGGAATCCCACAAACCATTGTCTTAGATCAGGATAGTCTATTTCTCATCACATTCTGGCCGAGCCTCTGGTCACTTTTGGAAACCAAGCTAACCAAATCCATGGCCTTCCACACCTAGACAGATGGCCAAACCGAGGTCGTCAATCGAATGATTGTGCATATCCTTCACATGTATAATTCAAAGCACCCTTTCACATGGGATGAGAGCCTTCCCTATGTTAAACAAAGCTACAACCAAGCCCTGCATAGCTCAACCGGCCACAACCCCTTTTAGGTGGGGTTGGGATTCCAACCATTGGGTCCCATAGATGTTGCACTTCCCCTTGCAGTCACCTCGATCGAATCATCTCCTTCTCCAACTGAAGTTGAAAAAGACACCTTATTCATTGAGCATATCCAACACATCCAAAAATAGGTTCAGGATATCCTACATAAGTCCAATGACAAGTACATGAAACGCCATGATCAACATCGGATGCCAAATAAGTTTCAGGTGGGTGACAAAGTTTGGTTGCACTTGCAGAAAGAATGCCTTATAGGACCCCATAGGAAGATTTGATCACTCATTTATGGTCCTTACACCATCACCAAGGCCATGGGGGATCATTATTTTTAGCTCGACATTCCTCCTCTCCTTGGCCTGCACACAGTGTTCAACGTGGATATCCTTCTCCCTTATTTCCCACCATTATTGGACACTTCAGACGTAGCAGAGCAGCTAAAACCAATAGAGCTCAACCTCGATTTCATACAATAGGCATCCAACTATCAAATAGTGGAAACACAGATCAAGGACACTTGAAAGAAAAGGATCCAACTTTATCAAGTCGTTAAAGTAGGGCAACTCCTGCACTAAGGCAAGTGGCTCACCCGGGGCTAAATTCAACAGAAATTTCTTCATATGATGGGGGAAATCAATGCAATGGAGACCATTACTTACTAATGAGGTAGTATTGATCTAGGTGGATATCGGTGTTCACCCACCTCTTCCAAATGGCTCAAAATAGTTTTCTAACAATTTTGGCAATTTACTATTTTTAGCAGTTTTAACTTCCAGGGCCATTTTGAGGGCCTAAATGAAGTTTTTTTGGTATCAAGATTTTCAATGATAGTTGAAGGCATGATTGAGCCCCCAAAATGAATCTCCTCAATGATACCTTTCCAATGGGCTATCATACACGTAAAACAAAGATCGTATGAAAAAGTTGCGACCCCGGGAAGTTGATGTACTAACTTACCCAAACGAGGCCCACATAACTTTTGGCGCTTCATCTCCTAGGGTTAGGTTTTTGGATGTCTAGGGTTTTCAACATTCCTGTTTATTGTAAAAATTCCTTCAAAGCCTCATTGTAATCATCTTCTTGCGAATGAGCACAACCATCCCATCTCTTCTTGAAGATAAGCCACCACCATTCCAACAAGCTTGTTTCCGCTGCATTTTATAGTTTCAACTTATTTCCTTATTGAATAGAAAACCAATTTTACTGTATCTCTGTTATTTTTTGTTAAGCACCTGTTAATAATCTGTATTCATTTCATTTTGTTCATAAAATCCAGATCATTGAAGGTGTCTTCTTATTCTTGATGATCAAGGGGATGTAATGGATCATTCATGCATGGTGTTGAGGCAACAACACTTAGGAAAAGTGTGAAAAATAAGGTACGACACTTAGTAGAATGGACCATGGAATTTGCGACACTAACTTCAATGAGAAGAGTGAAGTGTGACACTTATGAAACTTAGAAAAGGGAAGTGAGAAAATTTACGACACTTAGAAAAGGGTGACAAAATGGTGTATAATAGATGCCCCCCAAAGTGTGAGATAATAGGAGAAAAATGATGTCAGAAACACTTTGTAATAATGTGGAATAAAGGGACTAAAGTCAGAAGACCTCTCAGAAAAGCAAGTAAACATCCATCAATATAAAAATATCATTCTCAAGGTAGGCATACCCATACTCAGAATAATTTGACTCGAAGCATGGCCACCGACCAATATATTGCGGATCCATGAAAGTACTGACTAAAGATATGGCCATCGAACATACAATGTGGATCCATATCTCCATGACTCGATCAAAATGTAGCCAAGAGATTGTACAGAATGGAGATACAACATGATAGAACATAGCCAAAGACCAATACAAAGTGGATCTATGTCACAATATATATCACAACTTCATAATCTATGTCACAACCTAGGGAAGGAAGATAAAAAAAATGAGTGCTTACTGGATAGTCCCCCTAGGTTCTTCAATCCCAATCCTGAATAGTACAAATCTGGTCATGTGAATAGATGTCTTGATGTCGAACATGGTAGAAACCTTGATTATCGGTCAATGATGTATACTGTTAAAAAGTGAGAGGGAAATCACCAATGATGATAATGACTCCCAAGGTACTTTAAGTACATTCCAACGAATGTGAATAGATGATATGAAGTCGAACACTCATGGAATCAATCGATCAGAGGTCAATGATGTAAACCAAATGTTGACATTGAGGAAATCTTCCATTGAGGCATGCAAATTGCAAGGTACTAATTGGTTTCTAAGTCTAATTCCAGGATAATGTGTTAATGTCGATGGAAATAGACTTATCGAAGGAGGGACATGATGTATCCCCCATCATTGACACGAAACGAATAAGGATAGTGATGAATAGTGATGTATCAAATGATGGTGAACTGACACAGGGGTGAAAATGTAGAGGTTAATATCCCTTGAACATATGGTGGCACAATGAATGACTTGGAAACATTGACTTAGCAAAGAATGAAGACCAAGTATGATGATGTGGCAACAACCAATGGATCTCTTCAAAGGATTCGAAAGAGTATGATGATGCATGGAGTGTGATGACAAACAAGGGTTCTCTTATGAAGGAGTCAAAATATTATGATGACATATGGGATTAAAAAAAGTGCCATGTCTAAGGGTGACATCAAGCTACCATAAATGAAATACTTGACCCACTTCTCAAAATTTTCCCCCACCCAGATAGGCGAGTGCCTCTTTTTTTTTTAAGAGAGCTTGAGGAGGATAAATGATGCTTGATATAAGATCATGTTTGATGGCTACCATATTCACATTTTTAACAAACCTAAAGAAGGAAGGGTTCGGTCCTAGATGGTGCCTTCCTTGTGTGGATTTTGCGAGTCCAAGGAAAAAAAACTCGATGGTCTTTTCATATTTCGAGAGTCTGAAAAGATTTAGAAAGAAGACTCCAGATGGATTTTTTCGTGAAATTAGTCTCCAAGGCCCGAAAAAGTATAAAATGATACCTAGGAGAACTCTTCTAATCATTCTTTACTACGACATTCCTTTTTCGCAAATAGTCTGATGAGACTGAAAAAAAGATAAACTACCATTCAATAGACATGCTTTCTAATTCACTTTAATAAGCATGAAAGAAAACAAGATTGCTCGACAATATTTTCATTTTTAAGGAGTTCAAAAAGAGTTTAAAGAGTTCTCCGTAATGAGGTCCTTTTTTCGTAAACTAGTTCTTTCGAAGACGAAAAAATAGATCAACCAAAAATCGAAAGATGCCCTTGCTAACCCTTTTAACGATTCTGAAAGGAGACAAGTTCAATCGACAATCTTTTCAAGTTTAGGGATTCTGAAAATAGATTAAAGGAGACTCAAAAGAGTTACTTTTTCATATATATATTTTATGAGTATGAAAAAGTGATAAAATCATACTCAGTAACTTATTCCCATGTATTAATGAGCATGAGAAAGAACAATGACTGATATCGGTAACTTATTCTCATGTATTTACGAGCATGAGAAACAACAAAGACTAAGATATTTATAGAAAACACTACTACATTATGATGGAAATGACCCTCAAATGAGGATCACTCCTAGCAGTGTGTCTCTCTAGAGATGTTTGCCCCCCAGCTTGCATGACAAAATCTAGTGGGTTTTCTCCAGCATGATGCCCATAGGATGGAGACCTACCCCCTAAGCATCATTTCCTCCGACTCTTCTTTTTCTTTCCTCATTTAGGCGTATGGTTACTAATGGGAACATTTTCACTAGGTGGAGGAAAAGAAGGTTCACGTATGTGATCTAGAGGGAGACTTGATTTGAAGGGAGGGGGGTCTATTTCATGTTTTAATGAGCTTGACAGAGAGAATAAACTATGATTGTCAAGACCATGTGCTACCAAAGGATAAAATCAATCTAAAGATTGTCACACCTGAGTTAAAATCATATTTAACGTAGAAACATCTAGGATGATATATGAAGGTAAAGGAAAAAACCCTATGAGAAAGGAATCCTTGAGGAGACCTAGCCCTACACTCTCAAGACTAGAATAACCCAGAAAAGGAACATCATTCACCGCCACATTATGGAGATATGGAGTTAGATAGTCTAGTTGGTAAACAATGATAATTTTTTCTAGATGGTGAAATTGTAAGACATGAAACATCGTAGTTGCGATGTAAGTCATCGCATAGAACCGACTATGACCAAGTAACAAATTGTAATTAAGGGGCATGTCAACTACTTTGATATCGACTAAAATAGTCTTACCCTTCAATGTCACAATGAAATATTGCAAAATTCCATGAGGCTAGAAACCATGTACATTAAATTCTTTCAGTATAGTAGGAGACTAACTAAGTTTAGGAGAACTGGGATCTCTCCAACAATACAAAGACATGACATAGGTGGAGGATTCCTCATCCAAAACAGTACGATGGATGTTCTTTCCACCAACCAAAATTTAAATTTGGAATGCTAAGTGGTGGGAAAGCCTCTCCTTAAAATGATCTGGATTAAATGCGACCAGGTTCGACTCCTCTGGATCAATGGCTCCAATGGTTGAATACAGGGTTATACATTGACTGGGACAGTGTTGTATAAATTTGAGGGTAGACATAGCACAAGGCTCTTGCGCAAAATCTTCAACAATGTTGTAGTTTTGGGTAGCGCGGGAATTTGGATTAAATTTCACTTTTCAAATTACACTCTTGGGTAGGCGCAACACTAAGTTTGATGTTGGAAGATGGAGGAGAAGTGGAAGTGGAGGGATGATAAAAAAACTTTCCCTTATTCTAATCACCTGGAAGAGTGTCATAAGTGTTTTCTTGAGATGTCACATTAACCTCCTTAAACATGTGCACCTCAAAGGCACTTGATAAAGCATACTGTTGGTGGGAATGAACTACGTTAACCCCTTGGGGATGGGCCGGATTTTGTGCGACCAAATTTTTCTGCTGAACTGGTTGGGAGGTACTCTTCCAAAATTTAGCGATAACCTCATCATGAGGGAAATATTTCATGTAGTGGTATTCCTCACAAATCATACAAGGAAAATTATGTTTCCTAGTTGGTTGAGTATCAATAGTATTTGGATTATCCTTGTTAGAAGATTTCTTGGATTTACCCTTGTTCTTGTTCTTACCTCCTGGTTCCAGGATGAAGAGGTTTGGACTGCATTGATGTCAGAGGTTTGAGCAGGAGTGGAAGTAGTATTGGCATTCGAAATGGAACTTGGTTCCAAAGACGTTTTTGTTGGCTCCTTCAACAGATGAGGAGTGTTAGGAATCAGATCAAAAAGTGTGTTGGAATGGGAGTAGATCAAGTCCAAATAATTCACAAGGTGGATAGCCTGCTCCTTAGTAACAACGTTTCCCATAGCAACATCATGAGCTATCGGAGGAAAGAATGACTTTGTAAACCAATCCGCAAGGATTTTGTCCATAATGGTAGTTTTAATCATCTGTCTCCACCATCTCCACTCATGAATATGATCGGATATCTGGGTGGAAGAGGATTTCCATAGTGAGGTCAAAAGCTTGGTATCCATCTGATATTGTATGGGAAATTGAAAAATGTGTCAAGAAAACCATGGAAAGAGAATTAAAGTCGACAAAAGAGTTACACGACATCTCAATATACCATTTTGTTGTGACACCTATAAGTGTTCTTTGAAAAATCCTAAGACTGATGGAATCGTCCATTAAAGAGATGGAAGAACACCATAAATGGAAATTCATAGCATGATTGTTAGGATTTTCCCAAGGTTTTTCGTCACATTCTGAGATGTCGGATGGCAATTTGGTAGGGATGGTGGGCCATAATGAAGCATGCTAGATGGGATCATTGTTCAAATGTGACAAATCCGACAGATCTAATGTAGCCAAGAATGGACGATATCGATTATCATGTGGATACTGGTAGTAATCATAGGGCATGGGAACATGAGTAGGAATGTATCCAGGTTGCAGCGAGGTGGAAAACCTATATGGTCCTCCCATATATGGTGGTATCCACCCATGTAAGGTGGTTTTCCTGATTGTCCGCCCATATAAGTCGGTTGTCCTAGTTTTCCACCCATATACTGTGACTAAACATATGTACCTCCTATGTACCGTGACTGACCTGATGGTCCCCCCATGTATTAAGGTTGAAGGGACTATTGCGTTGGAATGGTGGGGTTTACGGATTGAAAGGGAAATTTTCCTTGTGGATGAATGCCCGTCAGGTTGGGTTGACCCAAAAAAAGGTTAACAGTTCTTGGAAATGGATGTTCATGATACATTCCAGTGGATGTTGTAACCAGGAAGTTTCCCCCCTAGTAAAATGTTTCCCTGGAGTTGAATATTTCCCCCTATTTGAAGGTTGGCCTCCCATTGAAGATTGACCTCTAATGTAGGGTCTACTAATCTGTGATAGTTGAGATGGAGGATAAATATCTTGTGTAATCGTGGTTGTATGAATGACTTGAATGCTGGCCATATAACCAATGGAACGACCAAGTAAAGCACTTGTTGTGTGCATGTGTGGAGCCTGAAGCATGAGTATTACCTAACCCATGTGCAAAGGAAGATGCACATGCAAGTGGTTGAGTCAGGGTTACCCGGGTCATCGATGTTTCTAGTAAAGAGGAAGCACTGGAAGTATAAACTACATGAGTTGTGGAAAAGGATGGGTTCCCAAGTCCTTTGGGAAAACCCAAATATGACTGGTTCACTCCAAAAGATTGTGTAGTGGTGGAAATGGGCGATAAATAGTAAGAATAATAGGCATCAACATATCTCGTGGATTATGGATCAATGAGTGGAGGGCCAAGTGGATTAGTCAAAAGAGGATTCATGTAAGATGTAAGTCTTTCAACGATGGTAGATATTGATTCTTCTACGTGATGGCCACTTCCAGGAGGTATACTCCCGGTCTTAGAAGTTCGATCTTTGATCATTCCTTCCTTAGAAACATTTTGTTGAGGTTCCTGAGGGTCAAGTTCCATACCTTGTATACTGTGAAATCTTTGATCCTAAGGCCCATGATGAAAGTCGAAGAGACAAAATCCTAAGAAAACTAAAATAAATCAACCAAGAAACAATAGACTCAAGCATCTTTCGTAGATGAGATGTCAAGTCATTAATGAAGAAATGAGAATTAGTTACCCCAAAATCCACATAACAACCCTTCTTGGTGCAAGAAACCATCACTTTCATGGAATCACCCTCCAAGGGTATTGAGAGTGTGATATGAAGTCTATCCCAAGTTTCATGGGAATCCCCCCAAAGTCACCTCTGTAGATACTTAGGAAATACCACTAAGGTTACCAACTAGCAGCCAACCTTTGGGCGGGTACAGTTGAAAGTCGGGACCAAACGTATATGCATGATATCAAAGTTTAAATCTCTTTAAGAGAACTGAAGACAAGTGGAACGATAAGACTCTTGAGGATATCGAATGAATTTGGGATTCATAAAGCACCGAGACTAAATGAAACTAGTGGTTTCTTAAGAAAAACCCCCAATATACGCTATGTCTGCTACAATTGGTCTAGCTTTGGAGGGGTAATATCCGCTACTCTTCCACACGCGACCTCATGTTTGTCCCTTGTGTGAGAAGAGGTTGTTGGCTATGCTTATACAAAAATTGGATGTGTACACTCACTAGTGTTCTACAGTCTATTTAGTAGTCTTGTAAAATTTACTCACTTTCCCTAGTCCAAATACCCTAATCCAGTGCTACTGTTCATGTGCTAAAACTAAAAAATGTTCTAGTTGATTTTATTAGTGCGTGACTGTTGTTGGGAAATAATACCCTACGGACTAGCAAACTAGGGTAGATTTGCATGCATATTTTGACCTTAAATAAATGACCTTTTAACCTACCACCCAAACTTCAACCCCTCTTTCAAGACACATACATGGAAAGGAACTACTAACCTTTTTACTGATGTTTGGTGTAGATCCTCCATTGCGCTTTGCCCGCTTACTTGCACTGCTCCTTCCAAAGTTAATCCTGCAATCAAGACAAAACACTACGCATGCATGCTATTTTTCTACTTGAGGGTTAGAAATTAAGCATAAATTACACAAATCACATATAACTCATGCATTGGGACGGGAAAATTATTCTTTTATTAATCTCAAGATGAATCAACTTACAATAATGATAGAGACCGACCACTGCTCCTTGATCCTGATCCTGGGCTCCTCCTCTTCTTTGTCCTCCAACTGCTTTGCGTTAATTCTCCTTAGGCTTGAGGAAAGGCTAAAGGGTTGGGACAAATGGACTTGGCAATTGGGAAGAGTTTCTTCTCTATATTTTTCCTCTTCCAAATAGTACCCCTACCCCTTATTTTATAGGCTAGAAGGAGCTAGGGTTTTGGACGAACTCTCGACCATGCATGACTGGGAGTTTCAGTTAACTGACCCATAGCTTTTTGTCCCGTCGGCAACTTTCCTGTTTTTGTGCTTTGTTAGGTAAATGCGGGCTGTAGTAGGCCTAAAAATGTTCACCCACGTGCAATAGTGGGCTTGACAGCGTTCCAACGTGTGCAATAGTGGGTTAGGACGTGTGTGGCTTTACCTGAGAGGATTTTTAAAGAGGTTTCTCAACAAATGTTTTGGAAATGAAGGGCAATGAGTTGGCGTGATGCCAGGTAAGCATGTATGGTACAATTTAGGGTTATAATAGATGCCCCTAATGTGTGAGGTCAGAAGAGCATCTGATGGCCGAAATACATTACCAATTCTTTACCAATCTGTACTGATATGATGAATGAGTGAGCCCAAGAACTAGGAATCAGGAGGTGTCGTCTGCAAAATAACAAATGTCTCACCGAGGCGGGCATACCCATGCTCGGAATGAAATAGAACCATGGCTACCAATCAAATACACTGTACATCCATGTCAAATAACTATAAAGAGTAGCCGTGAATAATACACAACGGAGCTATATCTCGAAATCAGAAAGATATACATATAAAGTATCCATCTCCCAGAAGCTGATTCGGACTGATGGATGTACTTCAGAGCATGAGCAACAACTTCAAAATCTTCTAAAATCGGGTAGGAGTGTAATATGAGTGTACGACTGCACTACCCAGAGGTCTTCGACGACTCGTCGGTTATGGACTTGATAATATTGATGATCGGACTGAAGGCTTCAGTGATTTCGAACAAAGACTTGATTGGACGTTCAGGATGGTCGGGTATGTGGACAAGAGACATATTGCAGAGGGGCCAACTCAGGCTCAGTGAAAAACTTCCATTGGACAATAGCATGACAAGTGATAAGACTCATGCAGCATATCTGTTAATCATAAGTCTACAAAGCAGGAGGCAACACAAACTCTCCATATGTCTAGAAGAGTAACCAAACGGTGGAGGACACAACTCTATATAATGAGCAAAAGCTTCCTAAGGTTGTACTACATCCCATAGTCTGATGATCAAATGGACAGATGTGCTTCATCCAAGGGTGACTCATTATGATGCTAATAAAGAAAATACTTTTCCCATCCTCTTTTTGGGGTATATTTGATTTTTTTGTTCTTTTTGATGATTTGTGAAAAAGAATAAAGGAATATTACGTTACAATGGAGGAACGAGTACAACAAACATGCAAGCTCAAGGCACAAGGACAAGATTGATGTTCTAGGGAAATGATACTCAGGAAAAATCCTCCGGTGGCCAAAGGTGTTAAGACGCAGAAGCAAACTGTTACAAGGTTGATGGGTAAGGTATGAAAATGCGGTTGATAGAACACACAATGGTAACGTCCTTCAATGTAAGTTTAACGAGCCCAGAGAAGGTAAGCTTGGTGGTTTTTCATATTTAGAGAGTCTGAAAAATCATAAAAGGAAACTTCATTGGGGTACCTTTTTCGACAATAGTCTAATCGGTTCAAAAAAGGGATAAACTAGCACCGACCAGACGTCAATTCAAAACCATTTTAACGAGTGTGAAAAGGACAAGATCACTCGACTATTTTTTCACTTTTAAGGAGTCTGAAAAAAACTTAACTATGGACTCTGTCATGAATGTTCTTCTGGACCAATTTAACGAGTCTGAAAGAATAAGTTCACTCGACGATCTTTTCAATTTTAGGGAGTCTGAAAAGAGCTTAACTATGGACTCCGGGGGGGTTTCTTTTTCGTAAATTTAGTCCTTCAGGCCCGAAAAAGGAATAAAATTATACCTGAGGATACTCTTCTAAAGAATGGGAGTTCAATAGAGTATTCCTTTGTTCATACAGTTGACCATCCGGACCGAAAAAGGGGTAAACTACTGCCGGACATACGTGACTTCAAATTTCAATTTAACGAGCGTGAAGGGTCACAAGATTGCTCGACAATATTTTCATGTTTAGAGGGTCTGAAAAAGGATTAAAAGGAGACCTGTTATGTTTTGGGAGTTCGGAGGGTAAGTCAAGGAGTGAAAAAGACCCATGCAAATGAGTCTTAAACTCATATTCAGGAAAGACTATACAGACTCTCGAGCCTACAGTGTTGTTAGAAACGGCATGGACACCATAATGCAACCAGGACCTACCTAGGGCATCCATGTTTTGGTAAGCTCTACCACCAAGTTGCAACACTGCTAGAGCAGATATGACGGTCCCGTGTCACAACCGGATGGGATCGATCCTATAGCATAAAAAAGGCAACGAGATGCAAAAGTTGGGGTAATATCCTAACCTATATGCTCAAGTTGATTTCTTTGAATTTTTATTTTTTTATGGACCGTCACTGTATTTTTTTATTTTTTATTTTTCGAAACTCAATAAAAATTGTCCCAATACCTGATCAAATCCCTCCCATATAACTCCTGGATCACTCAAAATGGTTTTTGGTATAAAGAAACTGATAAAAGGGCCCAAAAAAGTGACAAAAAGAGGCCAAAAATCCTATAAATAGAAGCTGGCAGCTCATTACCACCATTGCTGATTTGGAAATTGACTCTAGAGCCAAAATACCCCCTTTGCCAAAGATCATGATTCCAGGAGCTACAGTGGACGAAACAGACTTATGCTTGGACCAAGTAAGTACAAACTCCCTTGTCTTGCAATTCAATACTTCATTTGTATCATTTAGGTGTGTTTTGGGGGTGGGCGTTGACCTTAAAAAGGTCGGCCCTAGGAAAACGTGGCCCGTCCAAGGAAAGCCCACGGGTACCCACGTGCAGAGCCAAGCCTGCCAGTGGGTACCCGTGACTATTGCCTCGATAGGCCGCGAGTACCCCCTGCGTGATGAAAAATCATAAATTTAAAAAGGTATTGACCCTCCTTTTCCTTGGTGATGTTGGAAAGATGTATGTTCAGTGGAGGGAAAAGGAGCATGAGGCTGCCAATGAGTTAGTGGCTACAGATCCGAACGTTATGGCCATGCTGACACAGTGCGGTTTGGTGAAATTCTTTTTGTGTTCGTTTATGCACGTGCAACCAAGGCTACTGAACACCCTGGTTGATTACTGGCACCCTGATGCAGAGGCATTCATGCTAGAGGGGCAATCCTTGGTGCCCACCACCGAGGACATTTACTTTTTGACTGGCCTCTCAAGGAGAGGGGAACCAGTCAACTTTCAGTATTTTCCTGTGGGGCCGAGCAAAGTCTCGGAGCTGATCGAGGAGTATTGTGAGGCTGGGACCGATCAGAGAAATTCCTCGGTACCTGTTAGTAGGATTACCAGCCTCGCCCTTCAAACTATTTTATCGCTCATTGGGCGGATTATCGGCTCCGCAACTGTGCATCGGGCTTCGCACGCACAGATGAACTGTGCGATCCAGTGCATGAATGCACAAATTTTCTATTGGAGTACCACACTACTAGAGAGAATGAAGAGTCAGTTAACAACTTGCAGACAGTGGACACACAGGAACTTCGGGTTTGGGACCATCCTGTGTTCATTTTTCTTCAAGAAAGTTTCGTGTTTTAGTCCTCAGCTGACAGTACGAGGACATCTGGCCACTTTCCCTGCAGTATGCAGATGGGCAACATTACTGCTGCGACAGGGTGGTGGAAGGACCATAGAGGCCTTCAACGATGACTTTTTTGCTTGGCTGTCACGACAGATCCTGGCTATTGAGGACTACCCATATGCGGGGATTGACTTCTCCAGAGTTCCAACGATACCAGTGCCTCCTGGTGAAGAGTGAGGGGAGATGGGTAAGTCTCCACCTATACCTTTTTTTTGTTTGCATATGTAATTTTTATGTCTTTTTGATATATACATCATGTTTTTGTATACCAGAGGTTTTGATGGGTGAACTTTGTATTGGATGCAGATGTGGGATCCGTGCGACCTGTCGACTATGCACGGAACAGGCATCGCCCACGGCCAGAAGCCGCTGCCGCCGCCGCTAGGGGAGCAGTAGTAGTAGGGAACCTCCCAGCCGGAGAGGCTGAGAGGGTTCTTAGGCAAGTTGAGCGGAACTTCACTGCGCTCACTCGCACAGTTCCCATGGTAGAGATAGAGGACCTGCCACCATCCATGCAGACTCACGTTGTGGGGGCACCTCGGACATGGGTCCGATTGTTTAGGCGTTTAGCCCAAGCTGTACATGATTATAACAGGGCCCATAGGCCCTGAACATACTTTTAGACTTTTATGTGCCACGAGCATTGATATGTATATAGTTTTTGAGGGCATAAGCCCAGTGACTCGTTATTGTTCCCACTTTTGAGGTTCTTGCGCCCATTTATGTACTCTGAGGATTTTATGATGTTTATTTAGGATTTTTATCTCTTTTGTGTCTTATGGATTATGTGTACTAAAATGTATTTACATGTTTATGTTCATGATCTTTTTATATGTGAGCAAGATGCCAATCTAAAATGTGATTAGCTAGAGTATCTGTGATTTGATTTAAACTCCTAGGAACATGAAAATATGTGATATAATCAAAGTTGCGTTCCAGGAGACGTACCCTAAGGAATCATCGGTGTAAATTTGGGTCATGTACCCAGTATATTCTGTTTAGCTGCGACACAACCAGTTGAGCGTCTAGATAGACCCGGAGACGAGAGATACCCAATGATGAAGCATCACGAAGCAACTCAATAACTGCACTATACTCAACAACATTATTCATGGTGTGACCTAAGCATATACCTCCGGAAGATAACAACTGACCCTGTGGTGTAAAGATTACCCAAGCAACGGAGGCGAGCCTCCGCGTGTGTCGACTAGCACAGTCCGCATACCCAACGAACACCTCGGATTCACTTGACATCTGCCATATTGACGAAAGATAACATCAATGACACGTCCATAACACTTTTAAAAGAAACGTAAAAAAGTAATAGTACAAAGACTATACATATGTTACAAAAAGTTACCCATAGTGAGTAATACTTCTTGAGGTAGAGCCCATTTCTAGGCTCCGCCAAAGCATTCCCTTCAAAATTGACCAAACGATAAGCGCCCTTCTTTAACACCTCTTTCAAGACACATACATGGAAAGGAACTACTAACCTTTTTACTGATGTTTGGTGTAGATCATCCGTTGCGCTTTGCCCGCTTACTTGCGCTGCTCCTTCCAAAGTTAATCCTACAATCAAGACAAAAAACTACGCATGCATGCTATTTTTCTACTTGAGGGTTAGAAATTAAGCATAAATTACACAAGTCACATATAACTCATGCATTGGGATGGGAAAAGTATTCTTTTATTAATCTCAAGATGAATCAACTTACAATAATGATAGAGACCGACCACTGCTCCTTGATCCTGATCCTGGGCTCCTCCTCTTCTTTGTCCTCCAACTGCTTTGCATTAATTCTCCTTAGGCTTCAGGAAAGGCTAAAGGGTTGGGACAAATGGACTTGGCAATTGGGTAGAGTTTCTTCGCTATATTTTTCCTCTTCCAAATAGTACCCCTACCCCTTCTTTTATAGGCTAGAAGGAGCTAGGGTTTTGGATGAACTCTCGGCCATGCATGGCCGGGAGTTTCAGTTAACTGACCCATAGCTTTTTGTCCCGTCGGCAAATTTCCTGTTTTTGTGCTTTGTTAGGTAAACGCGGGCTGTAGTAGGCCTAATAGCGTTCACCCGCGTGCAGTAGTGGGCCTGACAGCGTTCCAACACGTGCAATAGTGGGTTAGGATGCGTGTGGCTTTACCTGAGAGGATTTTTAAAGAGGTTTCTCAGCAGATGTTTTGGCAATGAAGGGCAATGAGTTGGCCTGATGCCAGGTAAGCATGTATGGTGCAATTTAGGGTTATAACAGTGAATTAGTTTAATGGATTTTTACTCAAAGGGTTCACCTAGATAAAACTAATTATGTGAGTGAGACATGACTCCAATATAATGCAAATAATGATATGTAGTTTTTCTTTTCGACGAATTCTATGTATGGGAAGGAGAATAATTCTATTCTTCTTAACATAAGCGAGAACTCAAAACTATGCAAATTTCAATTTCAGGGATCAAGATGATGCCAAAATACAAAGAAAATGTTTCCAAAAACCAAAATGCAAAATAAAAACTAGCTCTTTTTCCAAACATATATCAAAACCAATTCCTAAAGAATGCAAAAAAAAATTCTTCGTTTGATTATGCATGCAAACTTTTTCACTTCTCAACTTTTAAGAGAAATGAAAGAGATCTATGTTTGACACAAAGAAAGATGAGGAAAACAATAAATGAAACAAATTTCACTCAAAAATATAAAAACTGAAAGAAAACAAGTGTGAGATAACCTGTTCAATCAAGGACTAAAAAATGAAAAGGAGAATGAATACAAACACTCATGAAAAATCCTCAAAACATGANGAGGAAAACAATAAATGAAACAAATTTCACTCAAAAATATAAAAACTGAAAGAAAACAAGTGTGAGATAACCTGTTCAATCAAGGACTAAAAAATGAAAAGGAGAATGAATACAAACACTCATGAAAAATCCTCAAAACATGAGGAGCAAAAATAGGGTTTTGGTAGACGAGAGAGTTCTGATCATCGAGAAAATATATATGTTTCAATGAATATGAAAGGGATCCCAACCAATCAACCAATGAAAACTAAAAATAAGGAAAGGAAAATGAGTGATAATGTCAAGTTCTCAGTCAAGCATAGTTAGAAACAAACTAGGAGTTTCTCGGCTAAAAGACTAGGAAATATTCAAGCACACAAGTGGACTAAAAAGAGGATGAGAAATTAAACAACCAAAATATTTTGATATAATATATGATCCAATGCATCTAACCATATGGAAATAATCACAGAGACCCAAGAAACAACCTCAAACAATCACAAAGAAACTGAGAAAAATATGAGAAAAAACAAAAAATAGGGCTAAAAGATTGAGTTGTTACAAGAGGTTGCTCCCCCTGAAAGGAAGAAAAAGAATCTAAGGGGTGATGGTCTCTCCCAAATGGCCTATAAAAGGGAATATAGGTCAAGCTGTGGTATTTAAACAGGGGGATAACGAGGGGTAATGGGTGCTCTGTAGAGGTCATGTAGGTTCAAATTTGACAAAATTTCTCAGAAAACGTCAGGGTTTTGATGAGTAGAAGGGTGCCAAAGAAAAATAAGCAAAGTGTAGAAAAATTCAAATGATTTCAAAGGGATATAAAACTGATAAGAATTATATGGTTCTTCTTATTGGAGTCGCCAATTTCATGTGGTGATAATTCTTCCCTTGCGAACAGGTTGTGTTCCCCTCAGTTGGGTTTCCTACATGTGAGACAACCTCTAACAAATGGACACTAACATCCTCAAAAAAACTATTTATTTCATTACAAGAGGGTTGAGATATAAGAGGAGAAGTTATGTGCACCTGATTTCTAAGGTTTTTCCTTGCCGCTCTGATTGTTGAGCTCCAATCCAAGCAGCGCCCTCACAAAGTCAAAACTGCAAGAACAAATAAACCTCCTTCTAATACTATATTTTATTAGGTAATAGAAACCCTACCTATTTATAACATACACAAAGTAACCAAATATACAATAAATGAAAAATAAAGTATAAGATAAATAGGCCAAGTTCTTATATTCAATGAAAAGGAAGAAGTTCACAACTTGATGATGATGCAATCCTCCAAGCTTATTTCTTTAGCTCTTGAACATGAATCCAACTCAAATTATCCACATAAAAAAATGTTTGGAACTCCTTGAAAATATCATAAGCTTGGTATGCTTCTTTTCCATCCCCTATCACTCTGAAATGGTCTGGTTATATAGATGCAAGAAGGGTTAACCACTGGGGTAAATCAGGAACATGGTTGACGAAAAAGTTGATTAGGTTTGTTTTTGATTTATTGTCATGGTTATTATTTCTCCTAGGATAGAATATAAGGAGTCTAGAATCATATCTTGATGAAAACAAGAAAACAAACCAAGAACCATCCATAAAGTCCTCGAAAGATGCCCCTAGATTCATGGGATTTTACCAAATCAAGATGGTTGCTCCACTAGAAGGGAAAATAGAGTGACCTATTTTCTCCCCTAATACTATGTCAAGGGGATGGTTTCTCCCCCTAAGTGAAAATGGTAGTGACCATGGTAAAATGAAGCCAGGATTGAGTGAAAAAGGTCAAATTGTCAGGGTTTGAAGGTGTCTTCTTCTTCTTGATGATCAAGGGGATGTAATGGATCATTCATTCATGGTGTTGTGGTGGAAACACTTAGGAAAAGTGTAACAAATAAGGTATGACACTTATCATAATGGACCATGGAATTTGCGACATAAATGCCACTGATCAGAGTGAAGTGCGACACTTATGACACTTAGCAAAGTGAAGTGCGACACTTTACGACACTTAGAAAAGGGTGACAAAATGGTGTATAACATATACCCAGGAGGTTGAATGAAGAAAAACCTTTTCTTGTTGGTAATGTTTTTGTTAGAAACTGTTATCGTTGAATATTCCCATGCTCGTAATAGTGACTATCCACCAATGGGAGAATAAAAAAGAAAAAACCCTTTTTGATATTTTGTCTTATTTAACCTAACGATGTTTTAAGCAATCAAAACTAGATTATTTACATAATTAATCTAAATACAAAACATAATTACTTACCTGATACTGATGGTTTTCGAAAATGGTAAGAGGTTTTATTTTTTACACTGCACGTGATGCGACAAGTGGTTTTCAGAATGGTTTGGTGAGTCATGTAGTGAGTTGGGATTTTGACACATCTCATAGGTGGTCTCCCTTATCATATCACTCTGCACTAGGTCACTTAAATTAACTTTCGTTCATTTTCAATGTGAGTGGACTGTTGATCATATTTACCTTTTGATCGACCAATAATTTTACACCCATCTTGTCACCATATAACAGTAAAGTTATATACATATACATCACAAATTAATTATAAAAATATTTACAATTTTCTAAGTTAAATAATAATTTATTTACAAAAATCAATATAACAAGAAATAGAATGAAAAATAAAAAGGCTAATACTTATTTAGAACAAAATTAAATATTTACCAAGGGATGAAAACTTTCCTATTCTAAAGAAAAGTTAAATTAAGATCGAACTTATTAAAAGATTTTTTTTTGAAATTTTATTTTAAAATTTTATTCTATGTCCTAGCATTGGCTCCAGGATTGTGGCCTTCCTGCGAAGCATTAAAAAACTGCTATCGAGCTACAATTGCTGCTCTTTTCTCTGGAACCACTTCTTATCAGGCAACTGGTAGGCTAATACTTATTTAGAACAAAATTAAATATTTACCAAGGGATGAAAACTTTCCTATTCTAAAGAAAAGTTAAATTAAGATCGAACTTATTAAAATAATTTTTTTTGAAATTTTATTTTAAAATTTTATTCTATGTCGTAGCATTGGCTCCAGGATTGTGCAGGATTGTGGCCTTCCTGCGAAGCATTAAAAAACTGCACACTAGGTTTTTTTATTGGGTAAATGGAGTCATTATTTTTAAAATTTCAAAAAATCAATTAACAAAATAAAAACTAAAGTTTTTTACTTTTTAAAAGAAACATCCTATCAGAATTTTGAGAACAATTGATAGTCTAACTTTAAAACATTCTTAACTCTAGATTTAAAGCAGGTTAATAAAAAATTATTTATATGAGTTCACTCTGGAGCTATACAAGATAATTAATATGAGAAAGGATAAAATATTAAGAATCAAATTAATAATTGTCATTTCTCAATATTACAACCATTTCATTAATCTTTGGGATAAAAACTCATTTGGATATAATACATAACATTTTGAAAAGGAATAATAATACGATTTTTAAATAAATGTAGTTATAGTTCATCATAATCATCACAAACATTACTTCACTGCTAGCCAGATATCCATAACCCAGGTGAAAATGTTAGCATCTTTCAATTCTGAATTTATTTTCACCATCCTACTATTTAACTTTTATTTTCATTCAGATGAGGGAATTAATTTACATGAATTTCCTTTCATCATCTCATTTTTTGATACAAGATGGGGGAAATTAGTTTTCTAAATTTCCTTTCACCATATATCTTTGATATTTTTATTTATTGTTGTAGGATGGGGAAAATCAGTGTATTTTAAAGACTCTGGGATGATGACTATTTAAAAATAAATAGTAAAGTAAAACTAACTACATGTTAGGATAACCTTGAAATTAAAATCTTCTCAAAATTAACTATAACTTTTCCTATGAGCAGGAAGATATGTCAAAACTTAATTTATTTTATTTCTTGAGAATCTTACTAGTCATCATTTAATATCAAAGCACACATTTTCAAAGGAATTACCTTGAATATACCATTTCATACCAAATAAAGAATAAAAAAAGTTCTTTACCATACTTGTAAAAAATAGCATGCTTGAAGTTTATGTATCAATCTTTTCCCATCATTTCTATAGATATTAGTAATATAAATTAAGTAAAAAATTAGTTTCAGTTTTCCTTTATTTAATTGTAGACTGATTTAAACTAGTAAAAATAAATTTACAAACTAAAAGAAATACTCAATCATGAGTTTATTTAAGCAAACTAACAATTACGATCAAACAAAACTTAAAATTTTCAATTTTCTTTTGAAATTTTTTTTAATTGAAAAAATTTAAAGAATAGATAAAAAAAAAAAACCTTAATTGAATCAAAATTCATAGAATGAGTTCATAATTCAATCAAGACAAAAACTAAAAGTAAATTGCCAATGGAAACCCAATCCAAACTGGTATTTATAATGGAATATAAAAAATGGATTAAAAAATGAACTATTAAATAAAGTGTTTCAAATATCTCTTGTTGAATTCAAAATTTATCTATCCAGATTTTGTAAAGAAAAGGAATTAAATATTTCAATGGATGCAATTTTGAATGGTCCAAACCATAGGGGATTAAATTTTCCATGTTTACCGGGATCTTCTCTCCTACCATCCCATCTTAATACCAAATCTCCCAGAAAAAAATTTCTTTCCTTTTCCTTTCTGTCAAAAATTTCTTTCATATTGTCTTGGTATTCCTAGAAATTTTCATTAACTTGATCTCTGACTTGTTGTATTTTGACCAATTGGTTCATTATTGTAGTTGAATCATTAGTCTTTTCATTTACTTCGTGAAACATCTTTAAAACAAGAAAAACAATATTAATAGGAAAAATAACATCCATTCCATAAACTAACTGAAAAAGAGATGTGCCTATTGATTTTTTAGTACCAATCCTTTTAGCCCATAGAGCATATTTCAAGTTAATGTGCCATCGTCTCTTATTATTGTCTAGAACCTTTTTGATTATCCTCATTGATATTTTGTTTGAGAATTCAACAATACCATTTCCTTGTGGATAATGTGGAGTTGAGTGTCCTAAAATTATGTTATATTTTTGACAAAAATCAATCACAACCATAAATTTAAAATCTTGAGCATTGTCTGTGATGATTTTTCTTGGACAACCAAATCTTGTTAAAATGTTATCTTCTAGGAAATTTATTAATGCTACATTAATAACATTTTTGGTAGTAATTGCTTCCACCCATTTTGAAAAATAATTTGTAGTAGTGAGAATCCATTTTTGTTGAGAACTAGAAGGAGGATGTATTTCTCGAATAAAATAAAAAAACCCACTATTGAAATGGAGCTCCATCCTTTACTGACACTAGAGGAAGAGTGGGTAAGTATTGTCTTCCAACAAATATTTGACACTCTTTGCAGGCTCTGACCTTAGCACTCACATCTGCAAATATCTTAGGCCAACAATATCCTTCTCTAAAAATTTTATATGCATTATCTCTCCAGGAATGATGGCCTCCAAAAATTCCTTTATGAAATTCGTCAATGAAAATTTTGATTTTAGATTCAATAAGACAAGTTAACAAAAAAATAGTGGATCTCTCAATAAAACTTTTCATTTATGATAAAATATTTAACAATTTTAATCTTTAATGATCTGGTTTTAGGTGGATTTAAATTTGGAGGGAATTGAAGATTTTGAAGATAAAAGATGATATTTTGATACCATTTGGAATAAGAAATTTTTTCATTGATCAATTTTACAGACCATTGAATATCGGTTTCTTCTGCTATAAAATAAGACTCTTCAAATACTTCATAAAAATGATTAATTTCAAGGACCTTCATATTTGGTTCGGCTAACAGTATTGTTATTCCTTGACCTTTAATCAACTTTGTTGGTTTTATTTCCAAATCATATTCCTGAATTTTAACTAATTATTTTACTCTTTTACAATCACTATCTGATTGTACCAAAATATCTTTAACTGAACTGTTTGATACATATGAAATCATTTTAGAATGAAGAACATAAGTTATGAAGGATTTTAAAGCTTTTACCATTGCATAGGATTACTTTTCAAGGATGTTGTATTTTAATTCCGAGTCCCTAAGGATTCTTCTAAAGAATGCAATTGGCTGCTCCAAATTTTCGCTATTTTTCTATAACAAGACAACAACTATTGTATTTTCAGATGCAAAAGAGAATATCATATAATCGTTAGAAAAATCAGGACTTACCAAAACACGAGCTTCTCCTAAATATTTCTTAATATGATCTAAGGATGCTCTTGATTTAGTGTTCCACTTCACCTCAGAATTTGTCTTAAGAATATATGTAAGAATTTTCACAATTTCATCAAAATTAGGCATAAACCTCCTCAAGAAATTTATTCTACCGAAGCAATTGTGAATTTGTTTCTTGTTTCTTGGTAAACTTATTGTTTGAATGGCTTCAAATCTTTTGGGATCAATCCTAATTCCATCCTTTGAAACAATATGGCCGAGCAATTTTCCTTCTTGAATGGAAACATGATATTTTTTTGGATTTAATAATAGACCATACTTCCTTCATTTTACAAGTTTCTGTCTTAAATGCTTCAAATGACTTTGATCAGAATATGAAAACACAGTTAGATCATCAGGATAAATAACTACAGACTTATCTCTTTCACCAACAAATGCAGTGCCCATTTCTCTCTAGAAAGTTTCACCTGCATTCATTATTCCAAAAAGAATTTTACCATACATAAAGGTACCCCAAGGTGTTGTGAAAGAAACTTTCTCTTTATCATCATCATGGACTACAATCTGGTTGTACCCTGATAAACCATCTATTATGGAAATCCTATTTTCCCCAATAACGTTTTCTAAAACGTGATCCATATTCGGAAGTGGATAGTTATCTTTGAATGAAGCTATGTTGAGATTTCAAAAATCTACAAAAAGTATAATCTCCCCAATTTTATTTTTGACAGGTACTAAATTAGAAACCCAAGTAGAATATCTGAGAGGGACTATGATTTTGGCATCCAATAATTTATTTACTTATTTTTCGATCATGGGAAGAAAAAGAGGATTTATCTACCTAAGTTTTTGTCTAAAAGGCTTGATACCAGGCTTTAGAGGAATTTTGTGTTGTATAATACTGATATCATAAGTTTTAAGGTCTACATAAGACCATGCAAAAACATCATTGTATTCTTTGAGCAAATCAATGTAATTTTTTTTATACTCTCGATGAAAATACTTGGACAATTTGACGAATTTAGGCTTTTCCTCATATCTAATGTTACAATGTTCTACTTCTTCTAATTTTGGTTGCACTAAAGAAGACTTAACATGAATATCATTTTGTTAAAAAAGTCTTTCTAATGGAATCAATCCCTTTGAGATTTGATTGTTTTTTAATAACAACATTTTCTAGCCAACAATCCTATCATGAAATTCTTGATCAATATGATTCTCACCTTGTTTCCATTTTTTATCATTTTGTTTTTTCTCATCTATGTTCAATTCATCAAATTGATCTACCATTTCCATTTTTTTTTTGATTTGTTGGTCATCTTCAAAGACTTTCCAATGTTTTTTATTGTTTGGAATGGAAGGCCTATGACACATTTCAATTTTATATTTCAGATGAGGGGTGCTTGGAGGCCTATAGGTAGAGGATGAAACAACAAGAGCATTGGATGGCATATTGCATAACCTAGGTATTGCATTAATATTAAAATTCAGAAAGAAACTATAAATAAGATCCCACACTATATTTCTATAAGCCCTCATCGTAGAATGCTTGGCTTGATAATCTGCCTTAGTTTTCTTACAATAAGCTCAACATCTCCAAAAAATACTAAATGTTTTACACTTAATTTTCTTTCTTGTTCTAATCCTATAACCAAGGCTTTATATTCACGAACATTATTAGAAGCATCAGTTTCAAACTCTAATCTATAATAAAAATAAATTTCTTTAGTACTTGACTGTGGAATAAACAATATACTAGCCCCTGCTCCTTCCTTCCAAGGACGAGTCACCATAAAAATACATTTCTCAAATTCCCTATTCAATTTCTTGATTTTCATTATTCTCTACAAACTGTTCCAACTCTGTATAAGATTCAAACTCACTATTTACAGATAAAATACAATTTCCCAAGTCTTGATCTGCAACATACACTGGGTAATTATGAGGGTGTTGTGAATCACTAACTTTATAATCCGATTTAGTCTCTCTCTATATATAACCTAGTGAACTATCGACCAAAAACTAGAATTGTGGCATAAGTCATATCTAATTGTAAAGACCCTCCTACAATTATTGCTAAATTTCGTCTAAATTTACCACCAACTCTTTAATCATACCAAGACATCTTGCTTTTCTAGAATCAAATGAATACCAATATCGATATGGTCTAGTTATTTGTAAACCCAAATTTTCCATAATAACTTTAGGCATAATATTGTGTGACGCTCATGAGTCCAACATATAGTTATGCAAAGCGATATCATGGACAGTTAGTGAAATGTAAAAAGGTTCCACAGAATCACCCTTATCTTCCATATTTGGTCCAAACATGACTATTGGTCATTCATCCTGAAGATTAATGTTATCTGAGTTAAATTCAAAATCATACAAATTAATGATTTTTGAAATATATTTTTAATACATAACATTTTTAGCTAACTCAGCTAGAGGCACTAGAATTTTGATTTTATTTATTTCATGTTCTAAATTAAAAGTTCCAACAGATTTTTTTGGCTCCTTTGGTTCCGTCTCTTTTTCTTTGGTTGTTGTCTACATTTTAGTTATATGATGAGTTTTGATTGTTGGCTGATCTATGGGTTGTTTTCAAGTTGAAACTTCATTTCTCCTATCCCTGATCAATGTTTTCTTGGGTGGATTTTGATCAACAAATTTCTTTGCTATGAGTCTCAAATCATACTTGTTATGTAATTCAACATGAATTGCATAAAAAAAAAACCTAAATTGAGAAGATGAATCATCCAGATTATTTATATTCTCTTCATCAAAAAATTGTCCAAAAATGAGAGATTGTTCATACTCTTCTTGGGTAATGTGTGGATTGTTTTCATCATCATCAACCAAATTAAGTTCCTCTTCTATTTCTTCCTCATCATCTATCATATTTTTAGTTTTAAAGGGAACTTGAATTTTCTGATCATCATTTCTAGGAGGTCTCTGTTGAATTTGAGGGTTAGTGTTGACATTTCCCCTAAATTGATTATGATTTATAATATTAGTTTCAGGCTTAACCCTCTCCATTTCCATTCTAGGCCACTCATTTGATAAATATTTAATTAACTTGGCCATTTCATTAATTTTCTCATATTGAATATCTTTCCCCGAACTTGATGGCCCTCCTTGTTCCTTAAATCTTCTATTTTCCCTAACTCTAGTTTCAGATTTATTTTTTAATTTTCCATATGATATCGTGTTAGATTCAATTTCTACTGCATATTCTTGCATTCTAGCTAATGTTCTTGACCTTCATTCTCTTAACAATAATGCAAAGAATGGGTCAAAGGCTCCTGAAAAAGCAATTGTTGTAGCAAGTTGTGATGGCTTAACATCAATAGGAATTTTACTGTATGTTTTATTGAATATTTTAATAAAGATTGATACAGATTAATTTTTCTTTTTCCTTAATGCTCCAAACTTAGTTAAATAATATAAATGGTATTTATTCCCCCCCCCCATTGTCTAAGGAAAGCATGTTCTAAGGATTCATAAGAATCAATAGAATTAGGAGGTAATCCCCTAAAACAGAGTCTTACATCTCTCTCAAATGTTTGTACTAAAAGCCTCATATATACATCCTCTTGTTCTATTGCATTCACATCAGAAACCTCTTCAAAAAGTAGCAAATTTTCTACAGTTGTTACATCATTCTCCCCATTGAATTTGGGTAAAATTTTAACATAATTATCAAGGAGATCATTTAGATTAGCAGGTAATACCAAAGGGGAATACCTAACAACTACTTTATTAAAGAATCTGGGAGGAGGAGGAGGTGGTGGGTTTCCTTGTGGACCTCCTTGATAGACATTTCTAGCCATGCTTGATTTTGGAGATGGAATGTGAGATTCAAAATGTAGATCGTAAAAAATCTCCACATATTGCTAAACTAAGGTTTTGATATCTTCCAGGAAATAAATAAAAATATTAGCAAGATAGTAATAAGGTGAAGAATACTTCCATGTTGGTGAATAAGAAAATTCAGGTAATTTTTGAAAAGAAGTATTTTCTTATTTAAACTGATCATAATAAACAAGATATATAAAATTATAAGAATCAAAATATGAAGAATATTCTTCTTCAAATTTAGGGATAGAAACCCTTGGTTCAGGAAGGCTAAACTTAGTCCCACGATAAATAAGTTCAACTACTAGAAATGCCTCCTTAACCTCCAAATTATAAAATCCTTCTTCAGTATTAAAAGGTTTTTCCCCGAAAAAATCTTGTTTGAAGATTGAATTTTACCTTTCAAGTCGTATAATTTAACCTCAGTAGGTTCAATCCCAAAAATTTGTAATTTTATATGTGGAGCACTAATATTGTTAAGCCCTAATATTGGTTCATTACCCCTTAATTGGGGCATATTAGATTAGTAATGTTATTTTATTTATGTCGTCTTTAGGCCATTAGTTGTAATTATACCTCCTAGTCTCCTATATATACCAAGGAGACATTTTCATTTTGAATCATCTTGTACTTGAACATTTAAGTGGGGTAAAAGGAGGTTTCCCCCTCGAAGAGGATTATTATCCGAAATTCTCTCTTTTTCAAGGCGCTGAGTACTTTTTCTGAGAATTTTCTATTCTATATTGATATTTGGTTCTTAACATATGGTATCAGAGCTCAAGGTATTGGGGTTTCGCTGCTACATCTGCGACACCTTGGAATTTTCACTATAACTTTTTTTATACAACGTTTCAGAAGGATCGGCTTGGAGGATATTTAGTAGACAGATCAAGGTACGTTGGGTTCAAAATTAAGCTCCTGAGGCCTTATAATTTTAGAGATACAGTATGTACAAGATAAGGTTCTAGAATCGTCCTGAACTGCGTCATTGCGTAATTTTCACTATAAAAAAAATTCTGTAATGTTTCAGACCCTGATATATGGAGGATATTTATAGAAATTAGTAAGTTATCTTTGGTAAAACGTTCCACTTTTGGGTCATCATAAATTTATAGATACACCCTGTGTAAGATAGGGTATCTGACTAGTCTCAAGAAGGTGTTCCAGGTAAAACAATCATAACTTCTTCCTAGAGTATACAAATTGTGTGGGACTGGTTGCATTGGATTTTGGACAGTCTGTAGTATTTCTGGTGTGATTTTTAGAATTTTATATCAATTATTTTGTGCGGGGCACACTATACAAGTGAGATCTCCTGGAAAGGCCAAAAATTGAGAAGTTGTGGGGAAGTTACCGTAAATTCCACTTGGCACATACAATTTTGATCATACCTATGGAATTGCAGAGAAGAAATATCAAATAAATACATAAAGGAAAGTTTCATACCCAGAAGGGCCGAAACTTGGGAGATACAACAGAAGAAATATTGTCTAGCAGAACCACGTCAAAATCAAGGTTCAAAAGTGATACTTGGCCAACATGCCCCCAAAAAGGGAACTTCTACACCAAATAAGCCTCCAGAAAATCCTACTTGGACTCTTGATGAAGGTGAAGAAATGCGTAGGGACATAAATGAACTACAAAATAAGATGGTTTCAATGGAAGATAAGTTGGATACTAAGATGGATTCAATGGAAGCTAAGTTGATGGATTCAATGGAAGCTATGTTGGATACTAAGATGGATTCAATGGAAGCTAAGTTGG
>ML795774.1:72021-84513 GCA_009831015.1 Picea engelmannii
TGTTATTTTATTTATGTCAGCTTTAGGCCATTAGTTGTAATTATACCTCCTAGTCTCCTATATATACCAAGGAGACATTTTCATTTTGAATCATCTTGTACTTGAACATTTAAGTGGGGTAAAAGGAGGTTGCCCCCTCGAGGTGGCTTATTATATGAAATTCTCTCTTTTTCAAGGCATTGAGTAATTTTTCTGAGGATTTTCTATGCTATATTGATATTTGGTTCTTAACAAATATGTGGATCGATGAAGGAAGTTTTTTGTTTCAAAATTTTTTGGTTTTAAATAACTAACAATACTAGCTATCTATTTATAAATATTAACTACTTCTTCAAAAGTTTTAGTATGAGAATTGGATGGACCAACTTCAAATTCTAATGTTGCTAGTTTAGGTTCAACAATACTAACTTTTATTTCATAAAAAGTAATCTTAGATTGAATAGTTTTGGGATGATAGACCTTACATGTTGATGCAAAAGTTTTTCTTTGAAATCCCTTAGGATTCAGGATATTTCTTGGATCTGAGACAGGTGTAGTTTGTTTCTTGTATGGGTTCTTCTTGGTAATCTTTATCCCAAATGTTAGTTTTGAAGCAATGAAGTTACCAGTAAAAAAAAGTAGGTACTTGATAGTGTAGAGTCACTAGGTGAATTTTTGAAGAACCTTTTGATGTCTTATTTATGTTCACCATGAAAAATAAGATCTAATCGTTGTTGTACCCCAGGGAAAATGTTCTTTCAATTATGTTCCTCGACAATGATGCAAAAAATATGTTAGTCCTCAGATTTGTTCTAGGCTCACAGAATAATGTCAGGCATCTCAATATAATGATAATTTAATTTGATACTATTTTTCATCATTATCATACGAGTGAAATTTCAATAATATAATAATAAAAAATACAGAGGAAATATCTCTTTCTTTCAGTCTTTATAAATAATCAAGAGATGGAAAGAAGACTCCAAGTAAAAAAAATTGGGATTTAAAGTAAGGTTTCTAATCTTGATAAATCTTACTTTAATTTCAATAGTAGGAATATGAAACATGTATCTAAATTATGAAACATATGAAGAATAAAAACATATGGAGATGTAGGTATCATTTTTCTCACAACAAAATAGAGGAAAATATACACCTAAATAAATGTTCAATAGATAAACTATAGTATAAGTAGTACTAAATTGCAACCATTCATAACTCAAACAAAATAGTTTTAAGAAGACGAATTATGATAACATAAGTAACATCAGATAGAAAGAACATAACTCAAAGAAATGAGAAACATGATCTCATGTATTCTGCATAAAATTGATCTCTTTATTGAAAATTCTTCAATTACATCCAAGGTCAAGAGGTACTTCTTCCATTCTTCCATTATTCTATTATAGATACAAAATGTGTAACCAAATTCATTACCTTTTCCTAGTCTTTAGTTAAAATTACAAAAAATAGAAAAACTGATTCCAAAACTTTAGGAATATATTTGAAATCCCTACTTTTTCTCCATATTGTTGGCTAGGTCATTGGAGTTGTGTGCACTATTACCATTCTTGATTCAAAGGATATTTGCAATATTTCTTTCAATTGTGTATACCCGGGAGGGGGACTGGAGGAAACCCTTCATTTTTTGGTAAGATTTTCATTAGAAATTGCTATCACTAAATATTCTTGTGCTCATAACAGTGATAGTCCACCAATGGGAGAATAAAAAAAAAAAAAACCTTTTTGATTTTTTGTCTTATTTAACCTAAAAATGATTTAAACAATCAAAACCAAATTATTTACATAATTAATATAAATACAAAACGTAATTACTTACCTGATACCGGTGGTTTTAAAAAATGGTAAGCGATTTTATTTTTTACATTGCACACGATGAGACAAGTGGTTTTGAGAATGGTTTGGCAAGTTGCGCAGTGAGCTGGGATTTTGACACATTGCATAGGTGGTATCCATTGTCATATCACCGTGCGTTGGGTCACTTAAATTAACTTTCATTCTTTTTCAATGTGCATGGACCATTGATCATACTTACCTTTTGATCGATGGATCGATTTATGCCTTCACTGTACAATAAAGTTATATACATATACATCACAAATTAATTATAATTTTTTTTACAATTTCCTAATTAAAAACAAATTATTTACAAAATTCAATATAACAAGAAATAAAATGAAAAACAAAAAGGATAATACTTATTTAGAAAAAAATTAAAGATTTACCAAGGGACAAAATTTTTCCTATTCTAAAGAAAAGTTAAATTAAGACTGAACTAATTAAAAGATTTTTTTTTTGAAATTTTATTTTAAAATTTGATTCTATGTCCTAACAGGTTCCACATATCTTCTTGCTTCATTGGGGTCTAATGGTGTAGTAACGCTTAAGCCTCGTCCTTCAAAAATATTTTCTCTCTTCTTCAAGTTAATAATCATATGGTTTTAAAAAGACCAATCTAGTCCGAGCAATGCTGGATACAGTTGGTTTTTGTCCATGATCTCAATGAACTCAAAGTCATCTACACTGCACACTCCATCTATGTTAACAAGTAATCCTACCAATATATCGATTGCTATTATCTTATGCTGGTTTTCCAACCTTAGTTGAAAAGTTGACCAAATTAACTTAGGTTTCCCTATCATTTCCCACATCTTCCTTGGAAGAACATTTACATATGACCCTAATTCCAAGATGACATTATCCATGTCATACTCTCCTACCTGCACATTCAATATGGATTCTATGGTTTTCCTCTTCTTGCACAATACTTGATTCACTGCTCTCTGTGTCATAGGTACTTCTCTATATTGGGTACATTGATCGATCATCCGACACAGTGAGTTCAACATGGTGTTTTCCTTAATCAACTGTAAGCAACTCTTTGGAAAATCTTTCAAAGTGTTTACCTTTTTTACTGACCTTTCTGGAATGGTGCAATCATATACTGATGACATATCATATACTAGTGGCACATTTGACGTTGATGTTATCTAGTCTGGTCCTAGTATTTCCTCCCTAGCTTCTTGATATGTCTCTTTCTATTTATGTGGGGTAAATGATGGTGTAGGATCAACCTCTTTCCTTATCCATTGCTTGATCTAATTTCCCTTTTCCATCACATTTGTTCCAATTCTCATTCCTACCCGCGTAACGACTACTACTATTGGTTGATCATCATGCTCCTCAAATTATATCATATGTATGTTTTGGTTTTGATTCTGGTTTCCTCTTGCCTACCATTTCGCTATCAATTAAGAATAATCCTACGGATCATGATCCAATTCTCTGCAATACGTGCACGTCGTGCAAGGATTTGGGAAGTCCCTTGATAAATTTCTTGGTTGATTGCAATTATAACAAATGATTAGTCCTCTTCCTCCTCTACCAATTCCAACTTGTCCTCTGCCTATGTCGAATCCTCCTCATCCACCCTGATTAAATCCTCGCAGGGTATTATAATATGGAACACCCCCGTCTACTGTGACATTTTATTTCTGGATCTTGTACACATATGAAGTGCACTCTCTCATTAAGTCAAATACGTGAAAATCTTTCTCATTTTGTCCTACAGAGTTGCAAAAATTACAAAACAAATTACTAGGTGTACTCTGGTTCTTTTTAGTAATGGAAATGAAATTGGATGATGTCCCCATGTATTGCATATTTCACAATACCCTACTCCTCCTACCAAAGGGTTATATGATCATGTATCCATATATTGTGAAAATTTTTGGAATTCTTCCTTACAATGGCCTTAGCATGTTACTGCTTTTCTTTTCCTTCTTTATTTATGAAAATTGAGTCCTTAGCAAAACCAAATCTAACTGAACCTCTGCCATCTCCTACAGGAGATGCTTCTAAATTCATCACAATTTCTAATGCTTCTGGATGCGACGTGACCTTATTCTATGTCAGAGGACAACAAATGTGAGGCAATAGACCTCTGACCTGGAATAATATAATGTTAATCAGGAATATGGAATGTTAATCAAACCATCATATATTTAAATATTCAATTGTAATCCAAAACTGTCTCATTCTATACTTGCTTAATTTCTTTCAGCTCTGTAATATATTGCGACTTAGATTTCGAATTCTGAATTTCCTTTAACAATGCTTGTCTAGTCTCTTCCAAGGTCCTCAATTGTTATTCTGGTGTAGTAGTCTGATACTTCATTTACCACAACAATGCATGACCTCTGAACATTGTGGATAATTGTGAAATATTGGTTTCTTCAACCTGGACATTCTTCACAGTCGATATCATGTCACATACAAACAAATGTTTCTCTAGGTCTTCCAACCCTACTCCCTGGAATTCGATAATTATCAACATATCATGTATTCTTTCCATTATATTTTATGTAGTACTTACTTTCAGTGATGTTGAATGACTCTGTTTCATTGAGCTACTTCCACTGTTCTGACTATTCTTCTCACTTCCTCTACTAACTACAATTTCTCTTGACAAAGATATGGTTTCTTCTTCAAATCTTAGTGGCACACATGGGGTCTGGGTTCGACAAAAATTCCAATCTGAGATGAAATCCTCTCTTTTGCTGGACTGTATTGAGGATCCTTTTCTTTGTCTTTCCTTTCTTTGTATGGTGTTATCTAAAGTATTGTGTAGGGGTCTCTTTTCTCAAATACTTTGTGCTACTCTTCTCTCTCAGCACAGTCTCCTTCTTCCTATACCTAAACCTTTTTCCATTGTGCAATACTCCAATCTCTTCATTTGAGTCATTATATTCCTCTCTCAGAATCCTTAGTCCATCTGTTGCTTACTCATCCTTTCATCTCTCTCAGACCATCCTATGGTCATCCCCTAATCCCCCAATGTGTGTGAAGTTTCCTAGCAATCAGATTCCATCTTCATGACATTCTTGTCGCACAATTTTTTTTTAATCTAGGTAGAAAAATTCCCTTTCTATGACACTATAAGACTAGGTACAATCTATTGCAAAATTTGTAATGTAACCCCCCAATACACTATTCAACCAAAAATCAATTACGCGAGAAAATTTATTACTTACTGTATTCAATTGTATGATCAATTCATGGGTCCAGTTTCTCGGAGCCTCGGTTCAATATCTTCCAACATTGTCCACTAGCCTTTGTAACCATTCAGTCAAAATTACTGGAAACTCAACAAACAATATTTCATCAAGATTTGTGAACACATACCTTTGCAACCATTGTTCGTCACTGAGCCGTGGGTTCCTATTATGTTCTATAGAAACTTTTCATTGCTTCCTCTCTAGCCATTCTGTGATCTCTTCCTTAGTCGGTCTCCAAAACATTCCCCTCAATTATAGATCCCAATATCACAAAAAAAACCATTTGTTTGAGCCCAATGGGTAGACCCATGGCTAATCATTAATTTACCAACAAAACCCTTATACACCAAACCTTTCAGCATCACCTACAAGCAAGTGAAGTCTCACCTGAGGGATCTAGAGGGGCTACAAGAAATAAGGGTCTATAGTGGTGAGGAGAAGCGAGCCATTCAACCTTTATTCAATAACCATCTACTCATGTGAAAAAATTTAATTACTTAGAAATCAATATATTCTATGTGGGACATTATCCCATTTAACATTCATTCATTCATTTACCAATTACTTCAATATGCAACATTATAACAAGATATTCGAATAACACTAATCTTTCATCACATTGCACAATAACAATAAACATAATAAAATGCAAAACCAACACATCAAGACACAAGTGTTTAATGTGTTTCACCCAATCTGGGCTACCTCCACAATGACTGGATTCTTATATTAGTAATTCATAATCTTCTTACAGTTACGCACTGCACTACAAAATATGCAACAATAACATTACCCAAACCTGCCTAGTCGTTCTGCTGCAGTGTGAGCCTCACTCCTCAGTCATACCTCCAAGATTCTTCCAAAAATCGACTAACTCCAAATAACACTAACACCCTCTCATATGTTGAACCCCCTATCTACCTTGACCCTTTAAATATTTATACATTGAAATAGGGCTAATCCCATTACGAAATTCCCCAAGAATTAATGGTCTATAACCATTTTCCTCCTACCACTTGCTTTGAATCCTTAAAGTCAACTCCCATAACACGCTCTGGTCCATATTCTAACTTCTTTTATTATTTGAATTGTTATGGTGCAGATCACAAAACTTAACTAAAAATTGTCCAAAACACTTATCCAACATTGGAATAACCCTGTTAAGAAAATAAAAAGGAGTCCTTTGGATTGTTGCTAGTCCTCATGCAAGAGGTAAATAGATAGGAACATATGAGGAATTTTATGAGCTCATGATTGTAATAAGACAATGCATATACATATTGACCTAAAAATATTTCCTATGCAGGTGAATACAAAAGGAAAATAATTGGAACACATCTACACTGTAGGCATGGGTAAAATTCTTGGTGCATGAGGATATGCTGGAATGCATATGTCAAGGACTTCGCATGCATATAACATTCATATAAACATATTATAGTCTGTTATTATATGTAAAGTATGGTGATTTCATAGATCATAAGGTTAGTGATGATCTAATTATAGAAGCATAAGTAAAAATGTTGATGATATTGATTGCATATTTCCTTATGATGATAAGGTAGAATGGTTAATAGAATGTTGATCCTGAATGTGGTGAAGGAAATGCTAGGGAATTTCTAGATGACCAATGGGTCAAGTTAACATATAGATGTGGATGGTATCCATATAGGTATGGCTTGGTATGATCAAGTAGCATTGAGAGGGAATCTAAAAAAGGATTTCCTTGATAAAAACATTTGTTGACCAAGAATGGTTTGAGGCATGGAGATAATCTATATTCATTGTCTTGTTTCTTTGGGCACTGCTAAAATTACCCACATTGTGTTTCTGGGTTGTGGAATACTTTTATAGTAGTTGAGGAAAGAGTGTTCTATTTTTTGTTGTTTTCATGTAGAGAAGACAACATAATGATGACTATGTCTGCAATACTTTCCATGTAAACGACTATAAGCTATAAATAGAGAGGGAAACATAGTGTTGAGTATTCCTATGAGATTGTCACAAGAATGGTTGTAAGATCTCTGGGAGGAAGGATTTAGAAGCTGAAATGTCTCCGTGTGTGGACGACATGGAAAAAGGTGCAAGAGGTGGACTTGCATGTTGAATATTTATCTAAGTTTGTATATGCTCAAGTGCATGGATTGAATGTGTTATAAGGTTTCTTGGTATTAATGCTGGAATTAAGACCAAATGGACATGAATGAATGATATAAAAATGTGTAAGTGATGTAGATGTATGACGTATCAGTATATGTATACTAAAGGAATAAGATGACTTCCTGAATAAGTGAAATGTAAGGAAAGAATTTCACTTTCCAGGATTAAATAAATACCATGGATGCATGGTTGACTCTATTATGAAGAATCATGACTATTTTGTTTTGAATAATAGCTTGAGGGGGATGTATTCCATTCCCTCGAGAAAGGCTAGTATAAATTGATGAAAGAGTAAATGAGTAGGGATGCTCTGTTGTCATGATAAAAGGAAACCTGGTTAGGATTTTAAAGGATGGATGCAAATGATTGTGAACAATCATGAAATAATTAATTTTCAATAGATACAGAAATGAAACTATAAGTGTGCCTATGGTCTACACACACATCGCATCCTAAATCCTGTGATTGAAGAAGAGTGTGAATTCCAATTGATGGAATAAATGTGGACATGTGAGTGTAGAATCTAAGTACATAATAGAGATGCATTGATGCATGAGCATCTCAAGCGAGCTAGCACGGGAGCAAAAGAAAGCTGGACAAGCCCAACGCAAATTTTGAATTTCTCTTGGATTTGATGCGCGAACATAAATGTGGAAATTTAATGAAGGTGCACTTGTAAAATGTAAACGGACCTTGAGCGATTTTCTCTCGTCCTTAGTAGGTAGAAGTCATTTATAGTAATTAATGCAAGTAGGTAGAATTGAATGTGTAGATTAGACACTTTTAGAGCGCAAGAGGGAAACGGGATATAGACACCCTCATTGTGTATTGTAACATTATTGGAAAGAAGTAGCATTGTTGGGATGAGAAAGAGCATGCAAAGAGCTGTGTAAGAACACCCATGTACATATATTTGGATTAATAGAAAGAGGTTGATTCAAATTCAAGGTTTCATGTTTGTTCTCTGTGTATTGATGTTGAATGATATGCTCATGAATGTTTGCTTCCTGTTATACATTTTCTTTATATGCTGTGTATATGATTTTCATGTTTGAGTTTGAAGTCTGAAAGGAAGTAGGAATGAGTTTCAATTGTTTCTCTATCTGAACAAGGGTTCTTGCAAGGAGTGCAGTCAAATTGTTCGAAAGGAGTTCGTTGAAAAAGGATTCAGATAGGGTATCTTTTGTTCTCATTCATTTTGAGGTGTAGTTGGTCACAGGAGCCATGCAAGGAGTGCGCAGGCTGAGTGAAGTCTCAAGGTTGTGAACCTGAGTGAAGCATTGAGAGACTGCTACTACAGGTGTGCGCAGGGTTGAAGGAAATTCAACACTTGGAAGTGTCTGAAGGTTACTGCAAGGAGTGCACGCAAGAGTCTTCTCTAAGACTCAGAGTTATAAGGAAGCTCAGGAAGGATAAAGCCTTACAATTTCTAAAAGGGTTGCACAGAAGTTATACTTGGAAGAATTAGGAAGGTGTCGTAAGTTTGCGCCGCAGGTGGACAAGTTTTGTGCAGGAACACTTAGTTATTCATAGAAATCGCTAAGGAGGAACGGACGGTCGAAATTCTCTGAGGAGGATTCGTGAAATCTGTGAGCCATCAGATCTCATGGAGAATCAAGGGAGTTACCGCAAGTTTTCCTAAGGGTTCTAAGCTCAGGAGGAGTAGGACCATAGATCCAAGCCATAAGGGCCATTGGATTTACACGAGGATTCTATATCGAGGTTTCGTGGGTGGAAGTCCCGTAGAATTGGCAACAAGAATCACGAAATCATGAAACACGATATCCTGAAAGCCAAGAGGATTTGTGTGGGCCACGGAGGAGTCAGTGAGTGGACAGGTGGTATGCTGTTTCAGAGATTCGTGGAGTGAAGTTCCGAAAACTATGCATCAGGATTCGCGATACCGCGAAGTCCGAAATCCCGATAGAAGTGAAGTAGCATGAAAATTCCAAGCTCATGAGTGTATCGGAGTTTCATAAAATCGAGATTCGGGAGTCGAGGAGATAAGTTTTCTCGACATCGCGATGGACAAAATCACGATAAGGAAAATCCTGAAAGGAAAAGAGAAAGGTCAACGTTGACTGGGTTTCGGGGATCCAAGAGACCAACGCTTGACCACTGGATTCACAAAGTTGTGAAGTCTAATCTCCTAAGTGTAAAGAGGGGATCCCACGAGGATTTGATGTTGGTGCAAATTTCCCGATAGGGAAATAGAAGAGCCATTCAGAGTTCTTCGGGCAGTGGAAAAGGAAAGATCATGTGAGCACACGGACCTTCCGACCTGCAGGTTGAGAGGTTGCGGGCGCGTGCATCATGTTTGGTATTAGAGCACAAAAAGGTTCTTTGCTTTCTGTAGCAGAGAAGAAGAGGTAGACATATGATAGATCCAAACATGGAGAGAGAGATGCGTGATCTACGAGCCATAATCGAAGACATGGAGACAACACAAAGACGCACAGTCAGTGCTGGGGATCTTAGTGATTCCGTGAGTGAAATTGAGGCTGAACATGAAGAAGAAGTTGCAGTTGAAGATGCATCAAATGAACGTTTGATTAGAGATATTGCAAGAATGGGTGCAAGAGAAAAGATGGAAATTCCAGTTTATGAGGGAAATATGGATGCAGAGGAGCTTCTAGACTGGATTAGAGCTCTAGACACATACTTCGACTATGAAGATGTTGAAGAGGACAAGAAAGTCAAGCAGGCTATCACAAGATTGAAAGGACATGCAGCATTGTGGTGGGATGAACTACAAGATGAAAGACGTTGTAAAGGCAAGCAAAAGATCAAGAGCTGGGATAGAATGATCACAAAGATGAAGGAAAAATTCATCCCTAGAGATTATCAAATTACTTTGTTCAGGAGAATGCAGAACCTGAGACAGAAGATGATGACAGTGAAAGAATACACTGAAGAATTCTACAAGCTGAACATCAGGGCAAGTCATCGGGAGAGCGATGATGAAAAAGTTACCAGATACATGAATGGCCTGAGATATGGTATCCAGGATGAGATGAACATAGTAAGAATCCGAATGGTGGAAGATGCTTATCAGATGGCTCTGAAAGTGGAAGAGAAGTTGAGCCGAAAGCAGGGTCAGAAAGGCCGAGACAGAAGTCAATGCAGAGGCAAATCAGTTGCCCAAGATAAATATCAGAAGCCCAAAGAGGACTGGAAGAAACCTCAGACTCGAACTGAGAGAGGTGGAACCTCACAGAGAGGGAAATATGATCAATGGAGAGGGAGACATACTGAGAAGAGAGGAGTTTATGCTGACAATAACACTTTTCCTCGTACTAGAGGTAGAGGTAGAGGAAGAGGTGGAGTAATAACATGCTTCACATGTGGAAAGAATGGGCACAAGTCTTATGAGTGTCCAGATAAAAAGAAAGAGAGTGGATAAGCTCACATCGCTGAGGCACAAAGTAGAGATGTTGAGGCAGAAGACGCTGAAGGAGGAAGATCATTGATGATGCAAAAAGTTCTTTTGACACCAGAGAAGGAGGTGGAGAGTTCAGTCCAAAGGACCACACTTTTTTGGAATGCTTGCAAGACCAAGGATAGGGTATGCAAGGTCATTGTGGATAGTGGTAGCACAGATAATCTTGTTTCTATGGAGATGGTAGAAAAGTTGGAGCTAGAGACGACTGATCATCCAAGCCCATACAGAGTTTCGTGGCTACAAAAAGGACATCAGGTAACTGTCACTAAACAATGTTTAATTGAATTTAAGATAGGAGGATATAATGATAAGATCTTGTGTGATGTCATTCATATGGATGTTTGTCATCTATTGCTGGGTAGACCATGGCAATATGACAAGAATGTGATTCATGATGGGAGAATGAACACATACACCCTAGAGAAGAATGGGAGGACTCACATGTTGCTTCCAATCAAGGATAAGGAGGTGAAACTAGAAGTAAGCAACACAATACTTCTCATGAGTGGGAAGGAACTTCTTACAGAGGTTAAGAAGAAGGAGGAACCACAATTCATAGTGGTAAGGAAAATGAAGATTGTTTTGACCAGCACAAGGTTGGATGATTTACCAGAAGAAGTTTAGGAACTGCTGGAAGAGTTCGCTGACATAGTAGTGGACGAACTACCTCATTTGTTGCCACCGATTAGAAGTGTGAGTCATCGTATTGATCTCATACTAGGAGCTAGTTTACCAAACAAAGTTGCATACATATTGACGCTGGAAGAAAATGAAGAGGATAAAAGGCAAGTATAGGATTTATTGGATAAAGGTTTGGTCAGGGAAAGCTTGAGTCCATGTGTTGTTCCAATAGTACTCAGTCCGAAGAAAGATGGAGCTTGGAGGATGTGTACTGACTCGAGGGTGATCAACAAGATAACCATCAGGTACAGATTTCCATTGTCGAGGATGGATGCTCTGATGGATTGCTTGAGTGGAGCAAAGTATTTTTCAAAGATTGATTTGAAAAGTGGTTATCATCAGATTCGCATGAGAGAAGGTGATGAATGGAAGACAACATTCAAAACCAACGAAGGGTTGTATGAATGGCTTGTTATGTTGTTTGGCTTAACAAATGCGCCAAGTACCTTCATGAGGTTGATGAACGAAGTCCCGAGGGAGTTCATTGGAAAATTTGTTATCGTATATTTGGATGACATACTGGTTTTCAGTAAAACAGTGGCCGAGCATATGTATAATTTGGCTACATTGATGCAAAAATTACAGCAGTGTAGTGACCAGAATTTCATTAAAACTACCATGAATTAAAACAGAGCGGAAATTTTGAAATTTACTAAAAATTCGCTTACTCTAGCATATTCACTCCCAGATTTTGATAAATAAAATAACATTTTACATAACAATTTGCATAACAAGTTAAATTTACATAACAATTTGCATAACAGGTTAAATACCTCGTTCTGATGTTGTCGCTCCCTTCGCTTGAACCTATCCACAGCTGCTTGCTCCTTAAGACACCCCAAAACCAGCCACCCTACCGACCAGTACGCCTGGCCCTAGGACATCTATGGAAGTCCTAGCCCTCCGAGCCCAAAACCCCTCATCCCCGGTGCACTGTAAATCTCACTATTAACTAACTCTGTCTCAAAGCTCCCAAAATATCCTCTCCCGTAGAATGCATGAATGAATCATCCCCCCAAAGTGAATCCTCCTCCTTCCCTTATGCCTCCTTCACCGCCCTCGCACCTTTACCCCCACCAAACACCTTATCTCTTTATTAATGCTCCATCCATCATTTATTTCATATTAATTATCTTATCCTTTACTTAATGT
>ML795774.1:84563-95250 GCA_009831015.1 Picea engelmannii
CTTATCCTTTACTTAATGTTCCCTTTTACGTATGGGTTACGTTATCCCTCATGGGATACGTAACCCTATTTAACCTTATATTTTATTTTTCCCCCATTTGTTTAATACATAATTAATCAATTACTTAATTAATAATCAATTAAACACTAACCATTATTTAATACTTAATCATTTAATGTCTCATTTAATAATTAATCATTCATTAACCCTTAATCAAGGAGTTAATCATACTTCAACTAATTATAATCAAAATGATTAATTAATAACGTATAATTAATTAAGGTTATATAATAATTAATTATAATTTAGCTAATGTTTAGGATTATTTATGAAATTATTCATATTAATAAGAAAAGGGTCATTACAAGCAGGAGAAGCTGTTGATAAACATGAAGAAGTCCTCATTCATGAAGACAGATCTCATTTATTTGGGATTTTTTATTTCGGCAAATGAGTTGAGGATGGATCGAGATAAGGTGGAGGTAATCAAGAATTGGCCATCATCGAAGAATGTTTTTGAGGTGAGGAGTTTTCACAGATTGGCTAGTTTCTACCGAAAATTCATCAGGAATTTCAGTGGAATTAGTGCAGCGATGATGGATACAATGAAGAAAAGACACAAGTCTTTTCACTGGATAGAAGAGGCTGAGAAAAGTTTCAATCTGTTGAAGAGGAAGATCACGGAACAACCAGTTTTGGTGTTGCCGGATTTCCAGAAAACATTTCAAGTGAAATGCGATGCAAGTGAATTTGCAATAGGGGAAGTCTTGAGTCAAGAAGACAGGCCGATAACATACTTTAGTGAGAATTTGAATGAAGCGAAAGCGAAATACTCCACTTATGATAAGGAGTTTTATTCTATAATTCAAGCATTGAAGAAATGGAGGCATTACTTGATCCCGAAGGAGTTTGTCTTATACAGTGATAATCATGCACTGTAGTTTGTGACTCAACAAGAAAAGTTGAATCAGAGACATGTCAAATGGGTTGAGTATATGCATAATTTCACTTTTGTGATTAAACATATTTCTAGTACTGCTAACAAAGTTGTTGATGCTTTGAGCAGGAAGTGTTTTCTGTTGCAGGAGTTCAGAGTCAAAACGTTGGGTTTTGATGATCTCAGGGACATGTACACAGATGATCTAGATTTTAAAGAGGTTGATGAAGCAGTTGAGAATCCAATTCTCAGAGATAGAAGCCAATGGATAGAATACATGATCCAGGAAGGATTACTATTTAGAGGTAATCAATTATGTATTTCGAAATGCTCCATGAGGGAGAACTTGCTAAAGGAGAAACACAGTGGATGATTGGCAGGGCACTTTGGTCACGACAAGAGATTCACAAAGCTGAATGAGTCATATTTTTGGCCAGAAATGCGAGAAGATGCCAAGAGATTCATGGACATATGAATAATTTGCTAGCATTTGAAGGGAAGGAAGCAGAATGCAGGGTTTTATCAACCATTGCCCATACTAGAGAGGTCGTGGGATGCAATCAACATGGATTTCATATTGAGGTTGCCAAGAACACAAAGAGGTTTTGATTCAATATTTGTGGTGGTAGATAGATTTTCCAAGATGGCACACTTCATTCCATGTCAGAAAACCAGTGACACAACTCACATTGGGGATCTGTTTTTCAAAGAAGTCATTCGACTTCATGGCTTACCAAGGAGTATAGTTTCGGATCGGGACACAAAATTCATAGGGCAATTTTGGAGAACCTTATGGAAAAAACTGGGGACTAACTTGTCATTTAGTTCGGCTTATCATCCTCATACAGATAGACAGACAGAAGTCGTAAACATAAGTATGGGAGACTTGCTGAGAAACTTGGTGACAGGACACCACAGCCAGTGGGACAACATATTACCACAGGCAGAGTTTTCTTATAACGACTCAGTTAACAAGAGCATAGGCCAGAGTCTGTTTCAGGTTGTCTATGGCATGCAACCAAGGGAAATTTCTGAACTGAGGGATTCAGAACAGATTGCGAATAGGAGCGCTAGTGTAGAAGAATTCACAGAGGAGATGAAGGAACTTCACATCCAGGTGAAGGAGCGACTGCTGAATTCAAGCCAGGAATATAAGTGTAGAGAAGATCATCACAAGAGACAACTTCAATTAGAAGTTGGTGACTTAATTCTGGCACATTTGAGAAAGGAAAGGTTCCCGAAAGGAACATATAATAAATTGAAGATGAAGAAAATCAGACCGTGTAGGGTCTTGAAGAAATTTGGGACAAATGCTTACGAGATTGAATTACCCGATGGGATCGAAATTTCTCCGATATTCAATATCTCAGATTTGTACCCATATAAAGCCGAGGAGACAGGGACTAGAAATGAGCAGCTAGTGATCCAGTGGAAAAAGCAAATTCCAGTTGCAGAAAAATCCGTAGATGGAGCGCATACTGGATAAAAGAGTGAGCAAGAACACTAGGCGAAAGCAATATTTTGAATATCTGGTCAAATGGAAGAACCATCCAGCTGAAGATGCCAGATGGGAGAACGAATAAGATATTCAGAGGCATGGAAAGACCATGCGTGAGCTCATGGACAGGAGCCCATGAAAATTTTCAAGCCATGGAGTATGATGCAGGAGCATCTCAAGTGAGCTAGCGCAGGAGCAAAAGACACCTGGACAAGCCCAATGAAAATTTTGAATTTCTCTTGGATTTGATGTGCGAACATAAATGTGGAAATTTAATGAAGGTGCACTTGTAAAATGTAAATGGACCTTGAGTGATTTTCTCTCGTCCATAGTAGGTAGAAGGCATTTATAGTAAGTAATGCAAGTAGGTAGAATTGAATGTGTAGATTAGACAGTTTTAGAGCGCAAGAGGGAAATGGGATATAGACACCCTCATTGTGTATTGTAACATTATTGGAAAGAAGCAACATTGTTGGGATGAGAAAGAGCATGCAGAGAGCTGTGTAAGAACACCCATGTACAGATATTTGGATTAATAGAAAGAGGTTGATTCAAATTCATGGTTTCATGTTTGTTCTCTGTGTATTGATGTTGAATGATATGCTCATGAATGTTTGCTTCCTGTTATACATTTTCTTTATATGCTGTGTATATGATTTTCATGTTTGAGTTTGAAGTCTAAAAGGAAGTAGGAATGAGTTTCAATTGTTTCTCTATCTGAACAAGGGTTCCTGCAAGGAGTGCAGTCGAATTGTCCGAAAGGAGTGCGTTGACAAAGGATTCAGATAGGGTAGATTTTGTTCTCATTCATTCCGAGGTGTAGTTCGGCACATGAGTCGTGCAAGGAGTGCACAGGCTGAGTGAAGTCTTAGGGTTTTAGACCTGAGTGAAGCATTGAGAGACTGTTGTTGCAGGTGTGCGTAGGGTCGAAGGAAATTCAACACTTGGAAGTGTCTAAAGGTTGCCGCAAGGAGTGCGCGCAAGAGTCTTCTCTAAGACTCAGAGTTATAAGGAAGCTCAGGAAGGATAAAGCCTTACAATCACTGAAAGGGTTGCACATAAGTTATACCTGGAAGAATTAGGAAGGCGTCGTAAGTTTGCGTTGTACGTGGACAAGTTTTGTGGAGGAACACTTAGTTATTCACAAAAATCGCTAAGGAGGAACGAACGGTTAGAATTCTCTGAGGAGGATTCGTGAAATCCCATGAGCCATCAGATCTCACGGAGAAGCAAGGGAGTTACCACGAGTATTCATAATGGTTCTAAGCTCAGGAGGAGTAGGACCATAGATCCAAGCCATAAGGGTCATTGGATTTACACAAGGATTCTATATTAGGGTTTCGTGGGTGTAAGTCTCGTAGACTTGGCAACAGGCATCACAAAATCATGAAACACGATATCCCGAAATCCAAGAGGATTTGTGTGGGCCACGGAGGAGTCAGCAAGTGGACAGGTGGCATGCCATTTCGGAGATTCATGGAGGTAAGTTTCGAAAACATTGCATCAGGATTCGTGATACTACGAAGTCCGAAATCCTGACAGAAGTGAAGTAGTGTTGAAAACTCCAAGCTCGCGAGTGTATCAGAGTTTCGACAAATCAGGATTCGAGATTCAAGGAGACAAGTTTTCTCGACATCGCGATTGCAAAAATTGCGATAAGGAAAATCCCGAAAGGGAAAGAGAAAGGTTAGCGTTGACTGTTTCGGGTTTTGGGGATCCAAGAGACCAACGCTCGACCACTGGATTCGTGAAGTTGTGAAGTCCGATCTCCTAAGTGCAAAGAGGGGATCCCATGAGGATTTGATGTTGGTGCATATTTCCTAATAGGGAAATAGAAGATCCGTTTAGAGTTCTTCGGGCCGTGGAAAAGGAAAGATCCTGTGAGCACGCAGACCTTCCGACCTGTGGGTTGAGAGGTTGCGGGTGCATGCGTCATGCATGATGATAATTCCCTATGGAATATTAGGTAAGAATACGAAATAACAAAAATGAGTTTGAATCGAGGTTGGGGTCATCTCAGATAGTGATGGATATGCAATAAGGAAGTTGCATGATGAGACAGTTCCATGTGGATGAATTATGTGAGGACTCTTTCAAGAGAGTAGAGTCATAATCTTAATGAATGATGGAAAATTAGACAATAGAATAAATTTTTTATTTGTACATGAATCCTAGATTACATTTTAAAATATCATGCATGAGTAAAATATATGAAAATGAATGTTGACCAACCTGATTTTCTCTTTGGTTAATGTGCATACTGCACTAGTTCTTAATTTGTGGGAAAACTTTTGTTGTTGTAGAAAGTTGATTTATGGAGGCAAGTCAAGATGAAAATTCGCTGAAACTGCTCAAGGAAAAGAGAAAGAAAATACCAAGAGAGACATATAGCTTAAGCAAAGGAGGAGGAAAAGAGAAACACTTTCCTTGCTTTGAAAAATCTGATTTTCTTAACATAGTTATAAACATAAAAAGGGAACAACTATGAAAGAAAAGGAAAATAAACAGATAAGTATGTTTAAATGAATATGATTAGTTGATCCATGTTAAGTAAATGAAATGAGGTCTGGGAAATAACACATCTAAATTGAAAAGTTCTAGACTCTCTAAGAGTAGTTGGAAAAGAGGTAACAATCCCTTGACCATATTTCTTGTTCTCTATTATGCTTCTCTGGGATTAGAAACTGATATGTTGATGACTGAAAATGTTTTAGCATGAGAATGTTGATTGCTGCATGATAATGGAGAAAATTGAAATATTTCATGTTTTCACTCAGAAAAATATTGAGGTAATGTGATGGAGTGCATATAGATATGCTAGTACATATCTGAAATTTTTTATTGATTTAAATGTATGGTACTTTCATTTTTGTTTGACATGACAGCTAATATAATTAATATTGTGATGATGCTTGTTATGTATAGGAAAATATTGGAGCTATTAGGGAAGGACAACTTCGAATGGTGAACAACCTTAGGCAGAGGTAAACACCAGAAGGTTGTTGTTGAAAGTTGTTGAAGGGACCTTGGAAGTTCCCATGAAAGCACCACTGATGAGCTAATATCAAAGAATGTGTTGGCAGCCATAACAAGTATAAAAGTTTTCATTCCTATGTGGAATACGACATGAATGGATTATGTAAGAATCCCTTCTAAGATATTTATTATTTTAATGATATGCATGTGTTTTAGAGTGGAATTTGTATGCCAATGATACCCAAGTAGGGTGTTGGAGAGGCATTTTGGATACGTTTTGGGATCTGCACCAAAATAAAGTCGAAGAGTAAAATGAAATTAGAATATGGAATAGAGTGCATGAGGGAAGTAGACTTCAAGGAGTCAAAGAGCGTGAAAAAAGGATGTGTGACAGAGCAACGTGTAAAAGGTGGAAAACGGTTATAAACCGTTGGGTTTTGGGGGGAACTTTGTCCACTTTTGTAATGGGTTTCTGGGAGACACTTTTTCCACTTTTGTAATGGGCTTATCCCTATTTCTATGTATAAATATGTAATTGGTTTTTGAATGAAGGGAGATATGATGTGTGTTTACAATGCTTTTTGGGTAAGAGAGTTGAGCGAAGGAACAAATCTAAGGTATGACTGAGGAGTGAACTCACACTGTAGCAGACCGTCTAGGTAGTTTTGGTAAATGATACTTTTGCATATTTTGTAGTGTAGTGCACAGTTGTAAGAGAAATATCATTGAATAATATAAGAAGCTAGTAACTGTGGAAATAGCCCAAGTTGGGTGAACCATGTAAATTTTTGTGTTGTGATGTATTATCTTGGCACTTTATGATGTTTAATGTTTTGTTGTGAATGGATTGTTTACTTATGATGTTATAATGTCTCTCACTAAAGTATCTAATAAATGAATGAAATTTTAATGAGAGAAGGTCGTGTTCATACCAAGTTGAATTTTGAGTCACTGTTAAATAATGAGAACTGCACACATAGGTAAATGAGAGGTTGGATACCTTTCTTCCCATAAACACTACATAACCTTGGTTCTTGTAGCCCCTATATATGTCTAAGGTGAGACTTCACTTTCTCTGCAGGTGATTCTGAAAGGGTCAATGTCTAACCCAAGTTTCCCCCCTGCACGCCAACAAATAGTTGCATTGTTGGGACCAGGAACTGTAATTGAGGGGAATTTTTTGGAGGCCGAATAGGGAATAAATTGAAGACTATCTAGAGAAGAAGCAACAAGAATTTTCCATAGAAAAAAATAGAGACCCTAGGATCATTGATGTACAATGGTTACAAATGTATGTTTTCACATATTTGCATGAAAGTTTCTTTGGTGAATTTGTGATTATTTTGACTGAATGGTTAGGGAGGTTAGTGGAGAACGTTGGGAGATATAGAGATAAATCCCTGAGAAATTGGACTCCTAAAATGATAATAAAACTCAGCATAGTAAGTAATAAGGTTTATCACGCAGTAGATTTCTAGTTGAATAGTATACTCGGGGGTTATATTACAAAATTTGCAGTAGATTGTACCCAGTCTTATAGTGTCTTGGTAAGGGACTTATTCAAGGGTCCACGCAAAAGATATTTGAGCACATTATATACTTGGATAAATATGTTACTATGCAATAAGAATGTCAAGAAGATGGATTCTTATATACAAGTGCCTTCATGCACATAGGGGAACTACGGGATGATCAGAGGATGATCTGAGAGTGGGAAGGATGAGTAAGGAGCGGATGGAATGAGGATGTCAAGAGAATATACTAAATGAGATAGGGATATTGGATTATTTCACTATGGGAAAATGTTTAGATATAGTAAGAAGGAGACTTTAGATGGAAAAGGAGAGAAAAATAGAGAATTCGAGGAAAGTGACCCCTGTGCAGTACTTGAGATCACACCGTACAGAGAAAGGAAAAGAAAAGAAAGAGATCCTTAATACTATCCAATAGAAGAAGGAATTCCATCTCATATTGGAATCTGTGTTGAGCCCATGACCCTGTGTGCATCATTGAGGATTGAAGTAGGAACCAATACTTGTTTAATAGAAATTGTAATAAGTGGAAGAAGTCAGAGAAATGGTTAGAATAGTGATAACAACACAACAAACTAGAGTCATCCATAATCACCGAGGCTAATTACAACACCTAGTACAATGGAAGGGATAGATCATATGTTGAGAATGCCTAATTTTTAGGGAACAAGGTTGGAGGAACCTGAGAAAAAATTGTTCATATGAGACACAATATGGACTACAAAGAATGTATAGGACGAGGCAATGGAAATCGCCCAGTTGTCCATGACGTTCAAGGGCCGTGCACTACTGTGGTATATGAAGTTTCAGAAAAGTACGATGGATGGATGGTCCATAAATTTGGCAGAGATTGGACAAGCATTATTAAAAGAATTCAGGAAACTGAAATATGAATCCCAATATATTACAAAATTGAAGGAAATCAAACAAGTGCAGAATGAGATAGTGTGGGATTATGACCAGAGATTTAAGTATGTGATGGGTTGATTAACCTTTCAGATTCATGATGATCAACATAGACTATGGTTTATAAGAGGCCTATTACCACACATTCACTGTCCGTTAACACAGTATAAGGTCATGCCGCAACCATAAGCTTTAGAAATCACAATGAAATTTGAAGCATCTCTTATAGGAGATGGCGTAGGTATGACACAAGTACAATCATAGTTGGTTGTTCTGAGAATTTCATTATTAGAGATAATGAAGGAAAAGTGCAAACATGTTTGGTGTATAACATGTAATACATAATACCATACAAAGGAGAAGTGTCTAGCCTTCACACAGTATATGGCCACATGAGAACCAAACCCATTGGATGGAGGAGTGAGGTACTGTGAGATATGTAAGACATGGGGGAATCATCCAACCGCTTGTCCATTATTGCAGAAATATCATAGCACCCTGATAAATTTATTTTGTAATTTTTGCAAATCGGTAGGACATAATGACAAAGACCATCACACATTCAACTTGATGAGAGAGTGTACTTCGAATGCGTACAAAATTTAGGAAGAAAATTTCACAGTAGAAGGTGGAATTCCATAGTATAACACTCCAAGAGGATTTAATTAGGGTTGATGTAGGGGTTTCAGTAGAATTTGAGGACATGTAGGATTCAGTTGAGGAGGAAGAGGACCGATAATTTTCTACAACTGCAATCAACTAGGACATTTAGAAAAATATTTCTCAAATCCTTGCATGACATGCACGTATTACAGATCCTTGGATCATGAGACAAAATACTCTACCCAATTGATAGTGAAGTGGTAGGAAAGAGGGAATCATAACCAACATCAAACTCAACATCAAAATCAGAACCATAACCTGTTGATGAAAGTCACATAAGAACACGATGATAAACCAAGAGTAGAATTTGTTACGCGTCGTGGGATGAGAATCGGCCCAGATGCGACAAAGAAAGGAAATGAAGTGTAAAAATGGATAATGAAAGCAACTGAGCCCATGCCAACATTCAATCTGTAGAAATAAAAATAAACCTATCAGGAAGAAAATAAGGAAACACTAGGACCATACTAGATAACCTCAATGTTGAAAACACCACCAATATATGAGATGTTGCCGGTTTATGATTGAAATATTCAATAAAGACCAATTGAGAAGGTAAAATAATTGATAGAATTTCTAAAAATATTTTTTAGAATTAATGCAGGATGATACATCACTGAATACACTATGAAGAATGATTGATCAATGTAAACAAGACCGATAAGTAACTATGATGCAAAAAACAATGAACCAAGTCTTGCACATGAAAATGATAAACAAAGAATTCATATTAAGTGGCCAGATAAGAGAATATGACATGGATAATTTCATCTTGGAATTAGGATCATACGTCAATGTTCTTCTAAGAAAGATGTGGAAGATGATGGGGAAACCGAAGCTAGTTTGGTTGAATTTCCAATTAAGGTTGGATAACCAACATAAGACAATACTAATAGAGAGAATGGTAGGATCAGTTGTGAACATAGATGGAGTGTGAATGCAGATGCATTTGAAGTCATCAAGATTGTGGATAACGATCAACCGTACCCAACTTTTCTTGTACTGTATTGGCCCTTCGAAAATCAGGTGATTATCAACCTGAAGAAAAGGTAGATGATTTTTGAAGGAGGAGGCTTAAAGTTCATTGGAACATTAGACCCTATGGAGACAAGAAGATATGTGGAGCCCACAGGAAGGGAAATTGATAACTTATATAACATGATAGCGCACATGGATGACTATGTCAATACCACTAAAGATGACATGCTCAGTTGGATAAGCATAATCTCTTGTACATTAGACTCAGAGGAAGGATTTAAACATTGTCAACACCAATTGCATGAAGTGTCGACCAGAAGGTGTGCTTGCATTACTCGCTTGTTGTGCTGGATAGGAACAGAGGTACGCGACATGCCAAAGTTTGAACGATTAACTGAGGTAAGTTATTTTGTCAATGAATTCGAGTCACAAATACCTAAACAAAAAATGTTATTAACATTGGATGTTTCACTTAGAGTGACTCCAACGAGATGGTGGGAAACCCACAAGGAATGGATAGAGGATTGTAAACATTGCAAAAGGCCGATGCATATCAGGTTTGGAACAAAGAATATTATTCCCAAGTATATAGGGATCAATGATCCAAAGGATCATGTGATGCGATGTATTGCAACTTGGAGGAATTTTTTGAAGAAATAATGGACACACAGGTTCATACATATGCTAGAGATAGTCCCCAGGAACTAGTACTAAGAGCTGGAGGTGCACAGAGGAATGAAAGACTAGGAAGAGGTCATCCAAAACTTTAAGGTAACATTTAATTTTGAAGATGAGTCACCTTTATTTGATGGAATCTTACAAGTCATTAGAGGAACTTTTTTTTATGGAAGGAGGACAATTAGGAATAGTACCTACATGTAGTATACACAGAGAGTCTATTATAGGTCATAAATAAGAAAGATGAAGAAGACCCGAGAAATTTATAGGTATTTGAAATTGAAGGGGAATGCAATGTAATAGGTCCAACACTTGAATCTCATGCATATGTGAATCCATTAAGAGTGTGAAAAATGAACATTGGCATGGAGGAGAAGCTAAAGTTTGTAAACATTGGGGATTATTGGAATGATGAGACTGTGGAAAGATCGCAGAACTATTATGCGAGTAATAAGATATTTTACCAACCACCTTTTCAGAGATGAAGGGGATAGATGGATAATTTGGAAAGATGAATAT
>ML795774.1:104056-166339 GCA_009831015.1 Picea engelmannii
GACTGAAACACAAGACAATAAACCAATCAAGACCCAGACAGGATCTAGAAATCCCCCTGAGAAGATAAACTTCTGACAGGGAAGAGGAGACTGCCTCTCTAGCTTCCTGAAAACTACACGCTACTGAAACTACTATAGCCCGCGGATACCCGCGTTCTATAGACAGTTAGGGCGCGGGTTACCCGCGTGCAGGCCTCTTGCAGGCCGCAGGTACCTCTGTGTGTCCCGAGAATGAATGTCAAGCCTCAGTCAAGGAAAACTGGTATTGATAACCAGGTTCCCTGCTAGCATTGACTAACAGAAAACAAAAAAAAACAAAGAAACATAAACTTAATTCTTTGAACTACCAAAAAGATCTTTAACCAAATCCGGAAACCCTAAGAGTAAGAATATCCCTAGCGGAGTCGCCAATTCTGTTGTGGGGTATTCTACCCTACGGACTAACAAGCTAGGGTTCTAAACTTGTACGCAAATCATGACCCTCAAGACTTAACTTTTCACTTTTTACCCAAAATCTCAACCCCTTTTCTCATGCAAACATGGGAAGAATAAACTAACCTTTTTATCGACGGTTGAAGTAGATCCTCCGTTGAGCCTTTATCTCTTTGCTGCTACTTCTCCTTCCACAAAGATTTCTTGCAATCAAGACAAGACTACACATGTATGCTATTGATCTACTAGGGGGTTAGAGATAAAACAAAAATCAAATAACATAGATAAGACTCATGTATTCGGGACGGGAAAAGTATCTTTTTCATTAATCTCAATATGAATCAACTTACAATGATTTCTGAGATCGTCCACCATTCCTCGATCCTGGTCCTGGGCTCCTCCTCTTCCTTTTGTCCTCCAATTGTTGTTGCTTGAGTTTCTCCTGAAGCTTGAGGCAAGGCTACAGGGTTGGGACAAAAATGACTTGGCAATTTGGCAGAGTTTCTTTGCTATGATTTTTCCTCTTTTTAATAGTACCCTTACCCCTCCTTTTATAGGCTAAAAGGAGCTAGGGTTTTTGGAGAACTCTGGGCCATGCATGGCTAAGAGTTCCAGTTAACTGACAAAAAGCCTCGTGTCCCGGCGGAAACTTTCCTGATTTTTTGCTTTGTTAGGTACCCGCGGTTTGTAGTGGGTTAGCCCGCGGATACCTACGTGCAGTAGAAGGTCAGCAAGTGGTCCCCCACACCCAGTGAGAGGTTAGGGCACGAGTTGCTTGTTTTAAGTGGTTTTTCAAGGTTTTATTCAGCATGGCTTTGGCTAGGAAGAGGCATGAGTTGGCCTGATGCCAGGTAAACCTGTGTGGTGTGTTTTAGGGTTATAACAATGACCCATTCCTGACCCCCTTTACATATAAAGTACTGGAAAACATAGGAGGACAAGAGACATACTCGTTCACCAATGGTTTTTTAGTATACCATCAGATAAATATTGCACCAGAAGACAGACACAAGACAACATTTGTGATGGAGTGGGGAAGCTACCAGTACACAGTGATGTTGTTTGGTTTAAATGACACTCCTATAGTGTTTTCTAGAGTATTTGTCTCAACCTTTAAATATTTTATTCATAATTTTCTTGAAGTATACCTAGATGATTGGACTGTCTTTATCCTGTTGAAATATCACATAGAAAATCTAAGGTTCATGCTTGATCGATGTATACAATATCAAATTTAATTAAATTTGAAGAAATGTATTTTTTGTGCACTGTTTGGGATATTGTTAGGCCATGTGGTATGCAAGAAAGGTTTGTTTGTTGATACAACCGAAATATGAGTAATTGCTAATTTTCCACCACCTGAATTAGTGCGACAATTGAGAACAACATTGGGTCATACAATTTAATACCAAAAAATTATTAAAGGATATGCGTAGATTACAACCCAAATGGATAAGTTATTGATGAAATAAGATAAGTTTCACTGGAAAAAATACTATCAAAAGGGTTTGGATGTATTGAAACATAAGTTAGTAGTTGCAACCATTATGGTATTACCATATTGGAAGAAAGAGTTTCATGTCCATATGGATTCATCATTGATAGTGCTCGATGCAGTGTTATCCCATCTTGGGGAAGGAGATTTAGATAATCTAATTTATTTTTCTAGCATGAAGTTATCGACTGTTGAGAAAACATACACGATGATAGGAAGGAAAGGCTTGGAAATGATGTATGTTTTTCATAAGTTTAGACATTATCTGTTGGTGATATGAAATTGGGGTGACACTGATACCAAACTTGATTTGGTTCTAGAACACTCCATTAAGGCCAGATTTACAATTTTGGATCTATTGAACTTGATTGCATCAAAGGTGAAAAGATGTATTTATGAAGACTTGAAAATGAATTGAATATTAGCTTGGTGAATGTTTTGTTAGTCTCATTGTTATAACCCTCATTTGCACCAGACATGCTTACATGGCATTAGGCCATCTCAAATTCCTTCTTTGCCAAAGCACTGTTGAACAACTCTTCTTAAAAACACTTTTTATAAAGGCCCACGTGCCCTTCTCTATTACTGCACGTGTGTACATGATCTCTAACCAAACAAATCCCGCATGTACCTACAAAAGCATGAAAAAAGGAAAGTTGCCGATGAAACACACATCTTTGGGTGAGTTAACTAAACCTTCTGGCCATGCATGGCCGAGGGTTTGTCCAAATACCTAGCTTCTTCTAGCCTATAAAATAAGTGTTAGGGGTCCCATTTGGGAGAGGAGAATCATAGTAAGGAAACTATACCCAATTGCGCATTCCCTTTGTCCCAACCATTTAGACTTCCTTGTGCAAAGAGAAATATAGAGCAAATAAGTTGGAGGACAGATGAAGAGGAGCCCAAGACCAGGTTCATGGTGCAATGGCGGGCTTCATCATTGTAAGTTGATTTGTTGAAGTTAATAATAAATAAATACTTTTCCCGTCCCACCATATGAGGTTTTCATGGTTTATTGCATACTTGTTTATTGAATTTCTAACCCATTAATCTATATATCAAATGATGTGGAGTTTGTTGTTTGTTTTGTGTGAATGCATGTCAGCCTTGGGAGGAGAGATGCAATCAAAAAGTGATCAAGCATGAGGAAGGATCTACATCAAACACTTGAAATAAGGTATGCTCACTTGATCTTCTTAACTATGTATTTGCTTAAGAATAATGGGGATTAGGTCTAGGACGATGGTAGAAAGTAGAAATCTTTAGGTCTTTTCTGCATGAATAACTAAACCCTAAGTGCTAGTTCGTAGAGGGATTTCCCACTCACAAAAGAATTGGTGACCATACTGGGGAGATATCTAGGGTTCCTGGGGATATTTTTGGGTATTTGTAAGAACTAGTTTCATTTTCCTGTTTTTTAAAGTTTCTACAAAAGTTTGAGCTAACAAAGATTCTGGTCTTCCATACTAGTTATCTCTGTTTCTTTGCTTGACTGTAATTTTTTTCCAAGACCCACAGAGGTACACACAACCTGTATAAGGTCTACACACGTGTACATTCACCCTTCATTCTCACAACCCACGTGTACATGCTAGCTAAGGAGGTGATAGTCACGTGTATGACTCCAAAAAAATTCTTTTAACGAGGCAGTCATCCTCTCCCCTGTTAGAATTAGTCCTTCTCAGGGGTTTTCTGGAACTCTTTCTAGTCTTTTTTGTTTGTAGTCTATAGCTTAGGCTTCACCTTGGATTGGTTTGTTCTATGAAGTTTTCCTTGAATTGTTTTCTTTTTCTATTTAAAGTAAGTGTCTGAGTCTTCAAGAGATTCTGGTTCTCAGTACCAGTAGTCTCCGCCTGGGCTGGCTTGCTTGGATTTTTATTTGTTTCAGAGTTTCAAATATACACGTGGCCTGTATAAGGATAGCACACATGCACATGCTCTTTGACTTTACACATCTCACGTGCACACGCTTGCTGTGGAACTGTCAACAATGTGCCTCTGGAGAGAATTTTTGTTGAAGGTAAGGCAATCATCCTTTATTTTGACAAGAATTATACCTCTCAGGTTTGGGTCTCTGTAATAGCGGCCAGTGACTTAGGTTTGATCACAACAATAGCTTTCTTTTTTCATTTAGAAGTTTTCCACAAAATTTTTCTGTTATAGGGTTTTGAGACAAGTGTAAGAGTCCAATTTTAATTTGCTTGTGTGTGATTTTTTAAAGTGACTCTTTGCGATCTGTGCTTAGGCCAGAAATTTTTCTTGGTTTCAACTTGTTGATATTTTTCCTTTTTTCTTTGAGAGCATTCAAATAAAATAAAATAAAAATCTTTTATTTTCTTCGTTGGTTAAAAAGTGTTGTTTTGCATTAGTAATCAGGGAAAAGTCTTTTCTTTCATAAGTTCTTGATAGTTTACTTAGATCATAAGTAGCTCATAGTTGAGTGAAATCCTTCTTTGAGTTTGTTGTTCAAATATCTTAGAAAAAGTTTTAAGTTTGAAAAGTTGTTTAAGAGTTAAGTGAAGTAAAGATTTTTGTTTCCAGCTTTCTGTTTATTTTTCTTTCGTCTTTCAAACATCACTAGTTTCACTTTCATAACCTTTGACTTAAGACAAGCCATAAAAATTAATGATAAATCTAAAATTCATTAGACTTTTTATGTTTGTAGGGTCAACCAACTAGTTTAGGGTTAGGGCCTTGAATTAGGTTGGAGAGGAAACTTTTCAAGGCCATTAAAATCAAACATTGGAGTCTGCGTTAGGGAGTGTCAAAGTCCAATATCATGAAAGTTATCCAGGACCCCCCTCTAACAGAGGGGATAAACAAGAGGTCACGTGCAGGAAGGTAGCAGAGATAACCCCTCCAAATCTGGACCAATCATAGTGGAGAACACATATAGAGGGCTTGCCTTGGGATTCCGTCGATTTCATTTTCCACGGAGCTTCGTGGGTCTCGAATCAATTCGAGGTCCTCAGTTGTCTTCCAGACCACTTTATTTCGATACCCTTGATAGGTTTTGGGCTCGATACCCTACTCATTGTTGTCTACCCGACTTTCGACTGTACCCACTTGGTGACTGTTCGCACGATGGAAACCTAGTTGCCTATATTTTTAGGGACATACATATGTGACTGCGGGGGTATAATGTGGTACCTAGGACAGACATCGGGCCATGCTTTGTAGAGTATACCCACAGGGTGCTTCCATGTTTGAGTTTCACTTACACCGGTAAGTTTCTCTAGTGTTGGTTGTTGTAACTGTTCTTCCAATTAGTTTAGTGTTTGCTTGTTTTATCTTGTAAGGAATTTTTAGTGTGTGTTGTTTTTTGAATGAATAGATAGCCCTAGAGTGTCTTTGATCTTCCCACATAGTGGAGGATCATGAGCTCCGCCAGTCGCGAAGGCTTCTAGGCCTATCACCAGTTGCACTGAAGCCACCCCCGCCACCACTAAGGTGAAAGCTAGACCAACAAGGGGCTTTTGAAGTGACCGAGTCACAAGAAATTGTGCCCGATTAACATCCAGAGGGAACGACCATTTAAGACTTTGGATCGAAAGCTCTTGGTCCACCTGAAACTCCAACCACTGATCTTTTGGCACCCATCACCATACCGATTCACCCTTATGAGTGCCAGATATTGTCACACACAACAATGGAAACAAATGTTGTCACTCCTTATGGGAATTCTTCAATTCCCACTACGGTTGTCACCATGGGAGAGTTTCCACCTAACCCACCATCACTGGTCCAAGCCACCATGGTATCGACCACCTATACCTTGCATAGTGGCCCAATTTTGTCTATGGTGGTAGCCACAACCCCTTTTCCACCATGTGCAACAGGCCCTCCATTCTCATATAGGATGCCTAGCTCAGGTACAAGTCCTGTACATTCCTACTCCACTTCATAGACTTTAGGGCTGGGGGAAGGGATCTCTAAAACTCCTTTTCAAGGTCACATGGGGGGAACTTCATCTCATTTTAATGATTTCCCTTATGGGGGAGTTCATATACCTCCTCTGTCCCCTTCGCTCGGTGGCACGCATCAACAATCCACCAGGCCACCTGCACACCATAGTTTATTTGGAGCAGGGAGTGAAGGACCACCTTCGCATAATATGTCGGTAGGTTCGACATCGTTTTCTTTTTTTGGTGCGTTTGGTAAAAATGCCTTCTCATCAGTTGCTTTCCTGACTAGGAGCAACTCTAATTTCAGACAACCTATTCCTATGTAGGGTAGTATTCCTGCACAAGGGGGAAACCCAGGAACTTCTTCCACATTAGGGTCTTGGAATTCTTGGCAAGGCTCTGTTCCTTCATCAGGAATGTCGATCTGGGGAAATTATTTCCACAGTCAATGGAACCTCGGACAAGGTACTATGCCTATCCCCATGGGATCGACATGGGGAAACCCTTCCCAAAGTCCTTCGAATGTAATGCATGCCCATCCATCTACATCCTATTTTGGGAATCAACTGATGATTTCTCCTCACACGTAGAATCCATACGCTAGTCATGGCCATGGTTTTTACCATAACCCAGGCCAACAACCGAACTTTTCCTTGAAACCTGGTGGCAGTCAAACTCTAGGTCCCTTTTTCCCAGGTTATCACCAACAACCCAAACTACCTTTCCTGGCAACCTTGCATTTGCCAGAATTGACAAGGTTGTTGAATGACCCTATCTGTAATGATCCGCATTGGCCCTCTATGCCAATGAATTTGCCTTCAGACATACCAAAGTTTGAAGCCAAGCCAAATGAAGATCTGGGCGATCATGTGACTACCTTCCACCTTTGGTGCTCATCTAACTTGTTGAAAGACGACTCCATGCAGTTGTGATTATTTCAATGTAATCTCATTGGGAGTGCTACGAAATGGTACACTGAGCTCGACCACTCAAGATACTCTTCCTTCGGTGAATTGGTAATGACCTTCCTAAACCATTTTCAATTACCTGTGAGATACGACACTGGCACAAAATTGTTGGCCAATTTTGCACAGACAAAAGAGGACCATATCTCTGATCACATCCAAGAATGGAGACGCTGGAAGAGTTTAATTAAGGTACTAGTCCTACCAACATTACTGCTCGAGTGGTTCCTTAAGTCTTTGGTCCCACAGTTATCAAAAGACGTCGTGACATCAGGAGTGTTTTTCGAAGAAGATGCCATCATGAGAGCTCAACAACTTGAGCTCATCTATTCTCAATCTGGTTTTTTATATGAGATCTTCCCAGATGCACGATGCTCAATACTTGATAAAACTAGACAGAGAGCTAGACCACATGCCAATGGTATTGTTGGTTCAGCACAAACAAAGCCCGCTGAGCAACTGACAGAGAAGTTGCAACAATTGTCTATACAACACACAATGGCCAGACAAACTACCATTTTGGCTGCTCCCCCTACTAAAACATCAGATGTACACACAGTGCAATCAACAAATCCAAAGGCCACCCAACAGCCTAAAGGAAAGAAAAAACAACTAAAGAAGGGTAAGGAGGATAAGAAACCCACTAATAATGCTAGCGGGGGAAACACTGAGAAATAGAAGGTGAGGTATCTATGAAACCTTTGCGTGGAAGACCACCTGACCCACCTATGTCCTTGTCTTATTGAGGCCCAAAAGTTTATGACACAGCAAGAGCCTGTTGTGTTAACTAATCCATTTCAGCATGGGCAAAACCTACCCCATGCCTCTACAAGCGCGGTAGGGGGCAGTCAATGACCCTCTTCGTCTTTGAACAATCCTACATCCATGAATGTATATATGATGAAGGTTGATGCTTTTATATCGACTAGAGAACATTACTATAGTAAACCAAGTACTTCTGAGAAGGGCAAAGAAGTCTAACTCCCATCTCTTCCTCTACAGATTGAGAAGACTTTGGGTGAAACAATGACATGCATACCAAAAGGCACGTTCAAAAAATATTCTCACAACCCAAACACAAGGTCTGCCCATAACTATTCTGTGGTGGAGGATTTGTCTCAAACCCCTTGTTCGATGTCCTCTTTGGAGGTCCTCCAAAGATTCCCTTCCCAGAGGAAAGCTTTGTTAACCGCTTTAGGATATACCGAGACTTGTAATCTGGGTACCATCATGCTAGATACAACCGAATTAAAACCTCACCTTCCTTACCATGTAGTGTTTCAGATAGTAGTGGCTCACCCCATGAAAAATTTTACTCAAAATATTTTCCGCACGGTGGTTGATGAGGGTTCCTCGACATGCGTTATGTCATTGGCATGTTGGAAGACCATCGCCTACTCTTCTCACTTCTTTCGATGGCCATTCATTCCGACCACAGGTATCATTCCCTCTTTTCTCGTGCATTTGGGAGGGAAGACCATGTGCGTTGAGGTAGAAGTAGTCGATGCGTCCCTCGACTACAATCTCTTGTTAGGAAGGGGTTGAACTTGTGCCATGCAAGCAATGGTTGCTACAGTTTTCTGGGTCTTGTTGTTTCCACACGAGGACCAGATTGTAACCATTGATCAATTGTCTTTCTCTAGACCCTACCCTTCATTGGGGGTGTCTGCAGCCCGATGATTGATAATCCTCAACTAGGTGTATTCAACGTAGGGGTTGGTGTGTGCCCATATTTGATGGGTACCTTCGATTACCTGCCCCCTCAAGGTGATGTCAAGTTCATATCCAACCACCATAAGGTTGAGATTTTCCAAGTTTCGTTGTTTCACACGACTTACTTCACCGATCCGTGGATACTTCCTTCCCCATCGGCCATGTTGGAGGGGATAGGGCATCCGAGCATGTCCATGCCCTTGTCCATAGCTGAAGTAGCATACTCTTTAGTCCAACAAGCTGCAGCCAACCCAGATCCAACTCCTCCCCAAGAGTTAGATTCGCTTCTAGAACCTATTTGGGCCTAAGGTTCTCTCGCTGACACCGATTCGTTAGACTTAGTATTTCCCTCTGACAAAGTAGTAATTGAAGCAATGAATAGTCCAAACAAACCTTGGGATGATCTTGATCACATATCATACTTCCTCCCAGAGTTAAGCATAATCGAGGCCGAAGAATTCACCTTGAATATGACTGGAGATAGGTCTTGTCCTATTAATCCCTTAGCTACACAAGAGGTCTATGCTGAGGGTAATATGGCAACCATTGTTGAAACCATACCGATCAATATCTCCAAAACCCCTGGCGTCATGGATAATGTTTTCGTCGGAGCTGACTGCTCCCCTAGAGAGATTCAAATTTACATAGATCTATTTAAAGAATTATGTGACGTTTTTGCTTGGTCTTATGAGGAAATGCTAGGCATCGATCCAAAAATAGTCGAACATGAAATCACAACTTATCTAGATGCCAAGCCTTTCTGGCAGAAGCTTCGTCCAATTAACCCCAGGAAAGCAGGAACCATTAAGGTTGAAGTTGATAAACTTCTAAAAGCCAGTTTTATCTATCCTATCCATTTGACCCAATGGGTGTCAAACCCCGTGTTGGTCAATAAAAAACAAGGCATGATTTGTGTATGTACAAATTTCCATGATTTGAACAAGGCCTGTCCCAAAGATAATTTTCCCACACCATTCATCGACCAGATAATTGATGAATGTGTGGGTTGCGAGGCCTTCTCTTTCATGGATGGTTTTTCAGGATATAACTAAATACAAATCAAACCCGAAGACCAGCACAAAACAACATTCATCGTTCCTTGGGGTACATTCGTGTATCGTAAGATGCCTTTTGGTATAAAAAATGTTGGAGTGACCTTTCAGTGGGCCATGTATTTTTCTTTTCATGACATCAAGCATATAGTCGAGGCCTATTTAGATGATTTAGCATCTCGATCTCACAAGAGAACAGATCATCCCAAACACCTCCGACTTATCTTTGAGCGTTGTCACTAGTTCCGGATTTGCTTGAATCCAAACAAGTGCATCTTTTGCGTAACATCAGGGCGCTTGTTAGGTTTCATAGTATCAACAATAGGGATCATGTTCAATCCTCTCAAGGTTGAGGCAATAATTTAGTTTCCCCCCCCACGCACAATCCTTCAACTTCAGAGTCTACAGGGCAAGGCCAACTTTTTGAGATGTTTCATCACCAACTATGCCGAGATCATAAAGAGCTTTATGCTCTTACTGAAGAAATATGTTCCTTTTCATTGGGACGATGCCACCCAATTCTCTTTCAACATGTTGAAACATGCTCTCACGACTACCCCTTTGCTTCGGCCACCTAACTATAACAAAGATTTCTTATTATACCTGGTTGCAGTAGAGTCAACCATCATAATGGTCTTAGTTCAGGAGGATGAATTGTTCTCAGAATATGTGATTTATTACCTAATCTGAGGCCTCCAAGGACCCGAACTTAATTATTCTCATATTGAAAAAATTGCATTGGCAGCAGTTCATGTTGTTCAACGATTCCGTCATTATGTTATGTTTCTCAAGACCACCGTCATTTCTATCATGAATCCATTCCAGTACATATTGACACGATGGGTAATAGGTGGAAATATCAGTAGATGGATAGTCATTCTCTATGAGTTTGACTTAGATTTCATTTCAGTGAAATCCAAAAAGGTACTGGTCTTTGCAGAACTTATTTCAGAACTTTTGGTTGAGTCAGGTTATTTTGTGCTCGAAGAGTTTCCTATCAGAGGAGATATGTTTTTTATCACCTCTTTGGATCCCTGGTACGGAGATATACTTATCTATCTCTAGACTTTGAAGTGCCCCACCTCTTCTTCTCGTGATGAGCATCAACGCATACACCATCAGGCTAAGAATTATCTCATACTCGATGATACATTGTATCGGAGAGGTGTAGACTGCATCCTGCGTCGATGTCTCACTCATGAAGAATCAGTTATCATGCTTAACGATTTCCATACCGAAGCATGTGGTGGTCATTTGTCTGGGTTGGAAACAAACCAAAAGATTCTACAAGAAAGTTACTTCTGGCCGACACAAATCAAATATTGTATCAAATTAGTCAAGAAGTGCCACCCATGCCAGATCTTCTCTCGGAAGATGAGGGCACATCCCACTCCCATGTTTCCTGTCATCACAGTTGGTCCCTTCACCAAGTGGGGGATTGATTACACTACATGCAACCCTCCTTCAACAAGGGGGCACCATTACATCATCGTAGCCATAGACTACTTCACGAAGTGGGTCAAATCTATGCTAACGTTTAAAGATGATGGAGAGATTGCAACTCTCTTTTTATTCAATCAGATAATAGCAAGGTTCGGCGTCCTGAGGGAGATTGTCACTAACCATGGTAGTCACTTTCAGAACCAGATGATGACTGATTTAACGTCAAATCTTGGGTTACGTTAGGAACATTCGTCACCCTACTACCCCCAAGCAAATGGCCAGGTGGAAGCTATGAATAAATCTCTCAAGACCATCCTACAACGAAGGATCAACTCAGCCAAGTCAAATTGGCATTTGATGTTATACTCAACATTATGGGCTTACCGAATATCTGTTAAGACTGCAACTGGTTTCTCACCTTTTCAACTCATTTACGGGCTGGAAGCAATCTTGCCTATCGAATGTCAGATCCCGTCCCTAAAATTGGCAGTACAATTATTGCTAGACACTTATCCACTTGAAGAGCGGTTATTATACCTTGACCAGCTCAATGAGGAGCATCATGATGCGGCCCTGGCCAATGAGGCTAAAAAACATAAAGTCAAGTGTTAGTATGATAGGTCCATTCATCCTCAGATTTTCACTGAAGGCGACCTTGTCCTGGTCTATGACCAAGATAAGGACCCCCTTGGGGCAGGAAAATTCAAACCCATGTGGTTCGAACCTTTCATCATAAAAGAGGTTCTAAAAAAGGGCGCTTATCATCTGTTTGAATTTGAAGGGAATTCTTTGGTAGAGCCTAGAAATGGACTCTACCTCAAGAAGTATTACTCATAGGTAGGTCACCATGGGTAATGTTTTGTAACATATGTATAGTCTTTGTACTATTACTTTCTAGTTTCTTTTAGTGTTATGGATATGTTTTTTTTTATGTATCTTTCATCATTGTAGTAGATGTCAAGTGAATCCGAGGCATTCATTGGGTATGCAGACGGTGCTAGCCGGCACACTAGGAGGCTTGCCTCTGCAGCCTGGGTAATGTTTTCACCTCGAGGCCAGTTATTATCTTCCGGAGGTATATGCTTAGGTGACACCACAAATAATTTCACTGGGTATAGTGCATTTATTGAGTTGCTTCATGACACCTTGTCATTTGGTATCTCTCATCTCCGAGTCCATCTCGACGCTCAGCTGGTTGTGTCCCAATTAAATAGAGTCTGCCATGTTCATGATCCGAATTTACACCGACGATTCCTTAGGCTACGTCTCTTAGAAAAAAGCTTTGATTATATTACATATTTTCATGTTTGTAGGAGTTTAAACCAAATTACAGATACTCTAGCCAATCAAATTTTAGATTGGCATCTTGCATACATATGAAAGGACATACACATAAACATGTAAATACAGTTTTTTCAAAAATGATCCATAAGCCACAAAAAGACATAAAAATCCATATATAACATCATAGTCACTAGAGTACATAGATGGACGCAAGCGCCTAAAAAATATGACCAATAACAAGTCACGGGGCTTATGCCCTCAAAAACTATATACAAGTAGTGCTCTCGGCACGTGAAAAGTCTAACTAAGGTCAGGGCCTGTGGGCCTTGTTGTACTGATCAACAGCATTTGCCAAATACTGAAACAATCGGGCCCACATCCTTGGTGCCCCCACTACATGAGGCTATGATGCAGGAGCATCTCCCACATCAAGCGAACCAACGCGGAAGGAAAAGACAGTTGGACAAGAACAGTTGAAAATTTTGAATTTCTCTTGGAGTTGATGCGCAAACATAAATGTGGTAATTTAATGAAGCGCACTTGTAAAATGTAAACAGACCTTGAGCGATTTTCTCTCGTCCTTAGTAGGTAGAAGGCATTTAAAGTAGTTAATGCAGATAGATAGAATTTAATTCTAGATTAGACCGTTTTAGAGCGCAAGAGGAAAATGGGATATAGACACCCTCATTGTGTATTGTAACATTATTGAAGCAGTATTGGAAAGAAGAGCATGCAAAGAGCTGTGTAAGAACACCCATGTATAGATATTTGTATTAATAGAAAGAGGTTGATTCAAATTCATGGTTTTGTGTTTGTTCTCTGTGTATTGATGTTGAATGATATTCTCATGAATGTTTGCTTCTTGTTATACATTTTCTTTATATGTTGTGTATATGATTTCATGTTTAAGTTTGAAGTCTGAAAGGAAGTCGAAATGAGATTCAATTGTTTCTCTATCTGAACAAGGATTCCTGCAAGGAGTGCATTGACAGAGGGTTCAGATAGGGTAGCTTTTTTTCTCATTCGTTCAGAAGTGAAAACAGGCACAAGAGCTATGCAAGGAGTGCGCAGGCCGAGGAAAGTCTCAGAGTTGTAAGTCTGAGAAAAACATTAAGAGACTGCTGCTGCAGGTGTGCGCAGGGTCGAAGGAAGTTCAGCACTTGGAAGTGTTTGAAGGTTGCCGCAAGGAGTGCACGCAAGAGTCTTCTCTGAGACCCAGATTCATAAGGAAACTCAGGAAGGATAAGGCCTTTGAAATTGTTGTAGGACAGTGCAAGGAAGCTATGAATGAAAGTTTGTAAGAGGCATCATAAGTTTGCACCGCAGGTGCACAAGTTTGTGGAGGAACACTTAGTCATTCACAGAAATCGCCAGGGGAAAGAATGGATGGTCGGAATTCTCTGAGGAAAATTCGCAAACTTCTGTGAGCCTTCAGATCTCACGGAGAAGCAAGGGAGTTACCATGAGTATTCCTAAGGGTTCAAATCTTAGGAGGGGCAGGACCGTAGATCCGAGCCACAAGGGTCGTTGGACCTACACGTAGGATCCCATATCGGGGTTTCGTGGGTTGAAGTCCCATGAACATTGCAATGGGAATCGCAAAATCGCGAAATGCGATATCCCAATAGCTAAGAGAATAGTGTGGGGCCATAAGAGCCAGTGAGGTTGACAGGTGGCACTCCATATCAGGGTTTTGTGGCGAGAAGTCCCGAAACAATTGCATCAGGATTCGCGATACCGTGAAGTCCGAAATGCCGATGAGGTGAAGCGTTGAGAAGTCAAACTCGTGCGTGCATCGGAGTTTCGGCATATCAAGATTTGGGAGTCGGAAAGACAAGTTGTTTGACATAGAGAATGTCAAAATCGTGATAGGGAAAATCTCGATAGGAAAAAGGAAAGGTTCATCGTTGACTGATTGTCGGGTTTCATGGATTCAAGAGACCAACGCTCGACCACTGACCTCGCGAAGTCGCGAAGTCCGATCTCCTAAGTGAAAAGAGGGGATCCCACGGGGATTGTTGTGGGTGTAGATTTCCTGACAGGGAAATAGAATATCGTTTAGAGTTCTTCGGGCCGTGGAAAAAGAAAATATCCTGTGAGCACACAGACCTTTCGACCTGCGGGTTGTGAGGTTGCAGCGTCACCATCAGTCTTGGTATCAGAGCCCAGAAAGTTTCTTTTCTTTCTGTAGCAGAGAAGAAGAATTCACCATGACGCCAAGGAGAAGGGACATGCAAACACCCGATCCACTAGAGGATAGGGAAATGTCAATAAGAAGAGGCAGGTAGATGATAGATCGAGCCATGGAAAGAGAGATGCGTGATCTATGAGCTAGCGCAAAGACGCATAGTTGGTGCGGGGGATCTTAGTGATTCCGAAAGTGAGATTGAGGCTGAACGAGAAGAATAAGTTGTAGCTGAAGATGCATCAAATGAATGTTTGATCAGAGCTATTGCAAGTATGGGTGCAAGAGAAAAGATGGACATTCCAGTTTATGAGGGAAACTTGGATGCAGAGGAGCTTCTAAACTAGATTAGATCTCTAGACACATACTTTGACTATGAGGATGTTGAAGAAGACAAGAGATTCAAGGATGCTATCACGCGATTAAAAGGACATGAAACATTGTGGTGGGATGAACTACAAGCTGATAGATGCTGGAAGGGCAAGCAGAAGATTAAGAGCTGAGATAGAATGATCGCGAAGATAAAAGAGAAATTCATCCCCAGAGATTACCAAATTACTCTGTTCAGGAGAATGCAGAACCTGAGACAAAAATCGATGACAGTGAAAGAATACACTAAGGAATTCTACAAACTGAACATCAGGGAAGGTCATCGGGAGAGCGATGATGAAAAAGTTGCCATATATATGAATGGCCTAAGATATGATATCCAGGATGAGATGAGCATGGTAACCATCCAAATGATGGAAGATGCTTATCATATGGCTCTGAAAGCAGAAGAGAAGATAAGCCAAAGGCAGAGTCAGAGAGGTCGAGGCAGAAGTCAGCCCAGAGGCAAATCAGTTTCCCAGGATAAATATTAGAAGCCCAAGGAGGACTGGAAGAAACCTCAGACTTGAACTGAGAGAGGCGAAACCTCACAACGAGGGCCATATGCTGAACAAAGAGGGAAACATACTGAGCAGAGAGGAGATTATGCTGGCAATAATACTTTTCCTCGTACTAGAGGTAGAGGAAGAGGAAGAGGTGGAGTAATAACATGATTCACATGTGGAAATAATGGGCACAAGTCATATGAGTGTCTAGATAAAAAGAAAGAGATTGGAGAAGCTCACATCACTGAAGCACAGAGGCGGGATGTTGAGGCAGAAGACGCTGAAGGTGGAAGATCGATGATGATGCGAAAAGTCCTTTTGACACCCAATAAGGAGGTGGAGAGTTCAGTCCAAAGGACCAGACTTTTCAAGACTGCTTGTAGGACCAAGGACATGGTATGCAAGGTCATTGTAGACAATGGTAGCATGAACAATCTCGTATCAACAAAGATGGTAGAGAAGCTGGAGCTATAGACGACTAATCATCCAAGCCCATATAGAGTTTCGTGGCTACAAAAAGGACATCAGGTAACTGTCACTAATCAATGTTTAGTTGAATTGAAGATAGGAGGATATAATGATAATATCTTATGTGATGTCATTCCTATGGATGTTTTTCATCTATTGTTGGGTAGACCATGGAAATATGACAGGAATATGATTCATGATGGGAGAATGAACACATACACCCTAGAGAAGAATGGGAGGACTCACATGTTACTTCCAGTCAAGGATTAGGAGGTGAAACTGGAAGTAAGTATTACACATCAAAATTACTCACTTCGATATTGTTGCAAGTGTCTTCATTACAAGTGTCGCAAGTGTCACGTTTTTCTCACAAGGTCGCAAGTGTCTCATGTTGCTCACAAGTGTCGCAAGTGTCAGGGAATCATACTGCCATGATGTCTATGTCGTGCCTATAACGACATGAGAAGGACACTTAAAACACCTCAAACATTTTATTTGGAAGAGGAGAAATGAGTCAACAACCTTGCAAACCTTTTTCCATCTGAAAGCACCCAAAAAAGTGAGTTTTGGAGGACAACGCTCCCCTATACCTCTTATGGGAGCGCCGACGCTCCTCCTTACACTGTCTGGGAGAATTATAAATCTCCTCTGGCCCTTTTGAAGGAGTGTTATGGATTTTGAGAGCGATGGTGCCCCCCTAAAGCTTACTAGGGAGCGCTACAATGCTCTGATGGTCCTTTTGAGGGAGTGCTACCTATTCTGGGCAGTAGTTAAGTTGTTGAGATGAATGGGGGAAGGATCCTTTCGTTCTTGGAAGGCAGTTGGATTCGAATCCCTAGTCCAGCCATGATCTTAGGGAATATCCTCAACTGAAGGAGGCAAATCCTCAACTTCCCCAAGGATATCTCAAGTGGTTAAAGCCTCTCCAAGGCTATATAAGAAATCTTTCTAATGGTGAAAAAGGGATGGAAAAAAGGAGAATCACACCAAACTTATGATCTCATAAGTGGTACTCGAACAAAGATATTTTGGAAGCAAGAGACCTATGATCTCATAGGGAGCAATCAATGAAGTTGTCATCATTTGGATCATGGATCTTTTGAGCAGGGGGTAGACAAGGAGGACTCGACAGAGCTGTTGCAATCAATCCATGGCTGTAAGCAATGTTTTGTCCTCATTAATATAATTTGCTTGGCCTGTTTCTTTCTAGTTCGTGTCTGATCTTACATGAACTTATCATTGATAGATAGATCTATTTTCAAGCTAATATCAATAGAGTAGAAAGTGTTCGTACTTTGTTTGTCTACAGGACTCATCGAGGAGTGAGAGTTTGCAGCTCAACTCGAAGCGTGCAGGGACAAACATCGATAAAATGGTACCTCTATCATCCTTCTTTCTCATGTGTTAGTTTGTATAGATTTGAAAGGAAGTCAGTGTCCACGTTAAGCACTTTCTGTCTTAGAGTTAGGGTCTACCTCTTTGAGGCAATCTACCTGTCTGCAGGGAGATTTTCCTACAATAGAAACTGGCGACTCCACTGGGGAAGGAATCACAACTTTTGGTTTTGTCTTTCCTCTAGAACTTGTCTTTCCCTTTGGTTGTTTTCAGACCTTGTTCATGCCTTTTATCTGATTGCATTTTCTGATTGAATCTTCACTTCATCACACTCAACTTGATTGCAAAAATTCCATTGAAATTTTGGATTTTTGGACCTTTTTCTAAGCTTTAGGACTCCAACACTCCCCTTCCTTGTTAGCAGAGTGCCAACGCTCCATTAAGCTGCTAGACAGATCTTTATAATGCTCTGGTGGATCTTATACCAGAGCGCCAACCAATAATCGATCGATCACACTCCCCCTCTAGAGAGTAAACCCAATAGTGCCCATGTTTTTCTCATTAATATAGACTCTACCATATCGGGGGGAATTCCCCTTTCTCCTGCAAAACCCCCTCCAAGTAATGAGGCCATCCTTTTTTATTGGGGTGTGCTAACTAGACCTCGTCTTCCCTCCCACATTCCTTTCCAGATTACAGTACAGGTTCATGGTCGGGACGTTCCTCAAACGCTGATAGATGAAGGTCCATCTGTTAGTATTTTGTCTTTTGTTGCTTGGTACGCTTTGGGTTGTCCGCAACTTGCATCGGTTACACAGAATCTGTTAGATTTTAACATAAGAACTAGTCAACCTTTAGGGATCCTTCCTTAGTTTCCTGTAACTTTGGGAGGGAAAACCGTCTTTATTGATTTCATGGTAGTCTGAGACCCCTTGGATTTCACTTTACTCCTTGGGCGGGATTATGTCTATGTTATGAAAGCTCTTGTATCTACCCTTTTCCGTGTGATATATTTCCCTCACGATGGAAGAATCGTGACTATTGATCAACTTTCATTCATCAGCCCCGACTGGGTTACTTCCCTAAATGATTCTTATATGCAGACAGTATCACCCCCAACGCATGTCAATTATGTGGCATTGTCTCCCATAACCTCAACTTCTGACGATTTGTATCTGGTAGTTGACATGGTGATCTCTTCGATAGGGTTATTGGAGCTTGATCTCCTTACCCCTGTCACGACCCTCGACATGTGTTCCTTCCAGAGTGATTGCCTTCCATCCGGTGAAGATCTCTTGGAAGCCATGATCGATTTTTGTCCCTTGACATGGTACCCTTCCAGAGCATTATCCTCTTGGAAGCCATGATCCGGATGAAGCCACTAGCTTTCATGCTGGTGTTACACATTATTTTCGTCATCCCTATGATCGTTAATGATGTAAACCTATCTATTTCCTTCAGAGGGGTCAGTGGTTTGAGTTCCTAAAGAGAGAAGGGAGAAGAACTTTTCCTGAGAAAAGAAGTTTCATTTTCCTATGTAAAAACCTTATAAAAAAGGAGGTTCGCAGGTTGTTATATAGTTAGGGTGTGAGAATGACCCATTCTCATAGGTTGCACTATAGCTAGGGTGCGAGAATGCCTACACGTGGGAAAAATGAGCATTTTCTCGAATCTTCTAGAAGGAGAAACTTCTATGGTGAGGTGGATTCTGAATGGTTTGGATCTTACTCTCTTTCATGATTTAGTGGGATCATCCTAACCTCCTCACCTTATCCTATTCAACTTATAAAAGGAGAGGAGTTCTCATGGAGAAAGTTAGCTTTGTTGGTTCATGAGATTGTTCTTGATTGGCTTGGAATTATCAGCTTGGTTGGAGTGGCTTTGAGATTTTCTTTGTCAAGATAGATTGTGAATATCATCAGATCTACTCTCATAATTCTTGGAGTCAAAGTGTGTGGGGAACGAAGGACAGTTGGAAGGGACCTTACGACATCAAGGCAATCGTTGTAATCTCTCTTTCAAATTTAATATGATACAGTAATATGATTCTTTCCCATAAAGCTAATTCCACTTTATTGTATAACTCCTTGATCATATACATAGATTGACTGTTGAATAGATTGTGCTTTCTTCACTTTGGTTGGTTTGTGTTTTCTTGGTCTTGGATGCGCGAGAGAACTGGAGTGAAGCGGGAGCAACAAAGACCATATGAAGCGACATCAAGGTATGTTCTTTGTTCTTGCCTCCTATTTAATTCAATGGTTAGAATCTAGGGAAAGAGTCATGTTTCGTCTTGCTTTGTTCTAGATCCAGGTGGATCTAGGGAGATCGGTTAGTGTCCGCACCTAGGGATTTATCCAATAACAAAATTGGTGACTCCACTGGGAATCGAACCCAGAATCTCTGGTTTTTCTATTTTTGGATTGGGTCTGGTCATGTTTTGATGACCTAGTTTTGCTTTGATCAACTGGATTGAGATTTTGGAGCCTATATTGATCTGCTTACAGTCTGTTTGACATCCTTTGAGTTTATTTTAGCCACTTTTTCTTTGTTTGGTTTTGAAGGATTAGTCTCTTTCTTTGAGTGTCTTTCAATGTGAACTTACAAAGCATGTGTTTTCTTTAGAATTGTTTAGGGAAAGATCAAATTTCTTCTAAATACTTCGCTTTAAAAGAGAACTTTTAGTTTGGGTTTCTTTGTTTTAAGAAAGTTCATTATTGCTTTTAGTGAATTTTTTGAAACAAAAAGATTGAATTTCTTGCTTTACATTAGATTGGGGGCATCCTTGCATTTGAAGTAGCGAAATTGCATGATTCTTGGCATTTTTTGATATTAAATTATGAAAACATTTCCCCCTCATGGCTGGGGGGGGCCATGAATCATGCATTGGTGTTCAGTACCTTTTTCTCATTTCTTGAGAATTTCGATATTGATGAGTTTAATATATTTTGGGACATCGTGCATATGGGAATGATAAATGTTTTCTCCTTCTCGTAGGATAGATTTCATCGAAATGAAAAGATTGCATATTCATATCTTTGAATAATTTTCGAGTCGGTCAAAACACCATATTGTCCACGCCATCTTCCTTTCGAGTAACAACAACCATAAAATAAAGCGCTTATAAAAATTGATTAGACATTTTTATATTTTCTAGTAGCAAACCTACATTAGATTAGTCATAGGACTTTGGAATAGGTGTGAACGATAACTTTCCAAAGTTGCAAACAAACATAGAATCTTGAGTCAGGGAGTGGTTAAATCCACTTACTTCATTCTGTCCTGGGAAGCCCTTCTAACACAAGGGTCAATCACGAGGTCGCATTGAGACTGGCAGAGTTACTCACCCTGCTTTGTTGGTCTTGGTGTAGAGATTGCATGTATTACGGGGGTCACTTGAAGGTATACCCACAATGATGAGTGGAAGCCTCTCAAGTTGATTTCAGGCTAGATACCCTGCCCCTGCATGTGGATCGGACTGTCGAATGTCCCCCTAGGCTTTATTGTTTTCAGTAGTAACCTTAGTGGCCTATCTCTTTAGGGTCTTTACACAAGGTGACTGTGGAAAGGTGACTGTGGAGGGGCAAGTCTTCACGGTACCTGGAATCGATGTTGGCCAAACTCACTCGGGCTCCTTGGAGGGTATACCCACGATTATGTGTGGGAGATTGCACCAGGGTGTAAGTCTGTTAAGTAGGCCGTCAACGTAACTTTTCCACCTGCTCTATCTCCTTCTTACATTGTTCTCACGATGTTGGATTTCATCACCAACTAGTGTGCTCATTGTAAGAAGGTTTATTTTGCTTTCTTTCTTACTAGATTTTTAGCGTGTACTGTTTGTTCTCCCTAGTGGACTCTAGATTGGTTTTTTAATGGCGTCAGTTCCCGAAATGACCAATGAAAGAAACCCTACTCCAGGGGAACCTTTTGTTTTTCCTTCTTATGGAAACATTGGTCCTCCTCACATCGCTACTTTGAGCCTTCCAGGTCTCACTATTGGATTACCAGTATGGTTGTTTTCCACTCAGGTAATCCTGAATGCAGTTAGTGCTTCAGTCACAAGCACTTCCCCCCAAGAGAATCAACCTCATGTTGATCCTTCACCTTCTTCACCAGTAAGGTCTTCTTCACCTTCTTCTCTTGCAATGTCGCCTTCCATTTCATCTTCTTTGTCGAGTGAAAGTTCTAACGCTAGTAACTCGGTGAATAAGAAGAAGAAGAAAAGGAAGATTAAGAATAAGAAAGATAAACAAGGGTCAAAACCTCCAACCACTGTCAAACATGTTGGAAAACAACCAGTTACTGTTAATCGTGTTGGGAGTGTTGATGATGTCAAGATCACCCAAACAACCCGTAAGCCCAAGTACCCTTGCAGACTTTGTAAGGGTAGCCATCTTCTCAAGGATTTTCCTAGTCTACCCAAGTTTATAGAAGTATGGTCTACACATCCTCTCCAACCCATGTCGTTAGCCTCTAAACAACATGCTGACGACCCCTCGTCAACTAGTCAAGATACCGTTGAGAAGAAGAAAAGTAGAGTAAAGTTTCGATGTATGTTATGGAAAGGGAGTCATATAACTCATCTTTGTCCTCATATGGACAAAGCCTCAGAATTACTGGAAGACATGACTGTTTCACAGCCTCAACTTCCAGCCGCTTATCGCAAACTTTCTCTCAACTCACCTGTAGTTGATGGAATGATCACTCTGGTCCCTTCACCGGTCACTCTAGTTGATCATGTCATCAATCTGGTCACATCCTTAGTTGAACCAGTAGACCAAGTGGTTGATCTGATCCCATCCTCAGTCAACCCCACTCTCCCGTTAGAGAGTGAAACCCAAGAGGTCGATTTGTTTCCACGTGTCGACCCCATTCTCCCCTTGGAGAATTAAACCCAAGTGGTCGATCTAATCTCTCCATTGGTCAATCCTACTCTCCCGCTAGAGAGTAAACCCGATACTGCCCATATTTTTCTCGTTGGTACAGACTCTGCCGTGTTAGGGGGTATTCCTCCTTCTCCCATAGGACCCCCTCCAAATAATGAGGCCATCCGTTTTGATTGGGGTGTGCTAACTGGACCTCATCTTCCCTCTCACTTTCCTTTCCATATTACAATGCAGGTTTGTGGTCGGGATGTTCCTCAAACGCTGATAGATGAAGGTTCATTCATTAGTATTTTATCCTTTTTTGCTTGGCAAGCTTTGGGTTGTCCTCCACTTGCGTCGGTTACGCAGAATCTGTTAGCTTTTAACAGAAGAACTAGTCAACTTTTAGGGACCCTTCCTCAGTTTCCTATAACTTTGGGAGGGAAAAATGTCTTCATTGACGTCATGGTAGTCCAAGACCCCTTGGATTTTTCTTTACTCCTTGGGTGGGATTATGTCTATGCCATGAAATCTATTGTGTCTACTCTTTTTCAAGTGCTATCTTTCCCTCACGATGGACAGGTTGTGACTGTTGATAAACTTTCATTCATTGACCCTACCTAGATTACCTCCCTAAATGGTTCTTGTATGCAGATAGTATCGCCCTCGCCACAGGTCAATTATGTGGCATTGTCTTCCATGGCTTCAACTTCTGATGACTTAGATCCAGTAGTTGACAAGGTGATCTCTTCGATAGGGTTGTTAGAGTCTAATCTCTTTACTCCTGTCATGACCCTCGACATGGTGTCCTTCCAGAGTGTGTTTCTTCCTTCCAGTGAAGACCTCTTGGAAGCCATGACCAAGTTTTGTCCCTTGACATGGTGTCATTCCAGAGCATTGTCCTCTTGAAATCCATGATTAAGAATAGAGGTTACGAGGATAGTTTTTGCATCTCTGAGGCAACCTCATTAAAAAATGAAACAGAGGTATTTGAGAATCGTTTTTTTATTTCAATCTCGTTCAAAAATGAAACAAAGGTTTCGAGGATATTTTTTGCGTCTCTACGACAACCTCGTTAAAAAATGAAACAGAGGTTTTGAGGATAATTTTTGTGTCTCTATGGAAACCTCATTAAAAAATGAAACAACGGTCTTTGAGCATGGTTTTTTGATTTCAATCTCGTTAAAAAATGAAACCACTTGAGGATAGTTTTTCCGTCTCTGTGGAAACCTTGTTAAAAAATGAAACAGAGGTTATGAGCATAGTCCTTGTTTCTGTGTCAAGCTCGTTAAAAAATGAAATAGTTTTCCTCCTCTCTGTTTGAGTCAAGTCCTTCGTCTAGTATTTGAAGCTTCATTTCCTCCACCTTTGTCGTTAGATGAAATGAAGCTTGGGGGGCAATACTTCCAGCCTTTGGACTTCATGCTGAAGTAGAGCCACTAGTTTCTTAAGTTGGGGGCTAAGTACCAACCGTGCGTTGGGAAGTCACAAGCATAGTTTTCTATGGTTCAAGCTTGTGTAAAAATGAAACCACTTACCTCAAGCATAGTTTCCTCTGGTTCAAGCTTGCATAGAAATGGAACCAGGTCCAAGCATAGTTTTGTTTAGTTTTTAAGCTTGTGTAAAAATAAAATCTATCCCAAGCATAGTTTTGTTTTGTTTTGAAGCTTCTGTAAAAATGAAAACAATCCCGAGCTTAGTCTTTGTTCTTTCTCATGCTCGTTAATACATGAGCATAAGTTACTGAGCTTAGTCTTTGTTCTTTCTCATGATCGTAAATCAATGAGAATGTAACCGAGTATACTTTTATCACTTTTTCAGACTCGTAAAGGTTATACAAAAAAGGAACCCCCCTGGAGTCCTCTTTAATCTCTTTTTAGACTCTCTAAACATGAAAAGATCGCTGAGCGACCTTGCTATTTTCACGCTCGATAAAGTATTTGAAGTAAGCGTCTGGTGAGCAATAATTTATCTCTTTTTCGGTCTCATTCAGACTATTTTATGAAAAAGGAACTGAGAGAGTTCTCTTTTAAGTGTTTTTCCAAACTCTATAATCTTGAAAAACCTTCAAGTTTTCTATCTCTAGACTCATTAAACAAACATTGACAGACCTGTGATGGGACTGAACCACTCCTTCTTAGGGTTCATTAAACATACTCTGAGGGACTCATCCAAAGGATGAGCTTACATTACATGCATATGTTATCCTCCTCAAGCTTGCGTAAAAATAAAGAGGTACTCGCCAGAAATGGTGGGGGAAAAATTGGGAAAGAATTGTGTTTAAACCTGTATTCCATGAAAGAGTCACTTTTGAACATGACACCCTTTCACTCACCTTGTGTCTAGGTTGGAAAATCCACTTGTCTCCTGATCATACTCCTATAAGATTACAAATTGGTTTGTGATCCCTGTTGTTGAGTCAGTATTTCCAAGACAGTTGTCGTGTCGTCAATATGTTCAAAAAGATGTTCAACTCGAAAAGCCTTCTATTGCGTCGGCCTTTTCTGCAATCCTTAAAGCCTTCTATTGCGTCGGCCATCCCTGAGTCAGTCCTAAATCACTTGTTACTCTAATCTACATCAAATATTGTTACTTGTTTCATGCAATTGATGTGGGATACATTAAAGCCCTCATGTGACGAGTCTTTTCCTGTCGACTTCAACTCATTATCCAGGAATTAGACTTAGAAACTAATTGGTACCTTGGAACTTACATGCCTCAATGGCAGGTTTCCTTTCTTTCGACAGTGGGTTTTAATTATTGACCCCTGATCGAGAGATTCCGTCGAGTGTTCGACCTCAGCTCATTTATTCACATTCGTTGGATTGTACTAGTGTACCTTGGGATTCATTGACAATAATGGTGATTTCCCTCGCACTTGTTAACGGTATACACTAATGACCGGTAATCAAGTGGCTTCTACCATGTTCGACTTCAACACATGTATTCACATGGATAGATTCATACTATAGAGTGGTGGATATGAACCCTGGATCCTTTCTGACAGATTCAGGTTGCGTTGGAGTATATTCAGTGTACTGTTGCATAGATCCACATTGTATGTCTGGTGTCTATGTTCAAATTTGAGTCTTTAACACATAGATCCCCAGTGTATTTTTGGTGGCTATGTTCAGATTTGAGTCATATCGGCATGGATCCACAGTGTATGTTTTGTGGCCATGAATTGTCTTACTTGGCATGGATCTTCGCATGTCAGCATTTATTCTTTGATTCACTTGTATTCTGAGTATGAGAATTCCTACCTCAGTGATGATATATTATTGTACTGTATTTCCCTGTTTGTTGGCAGGCTTCCGACCGACTGTTCCTTGTTCCCTACACACACTCGACAAAGTATTTCAGCTATCACTCTGTTCCAACTTCATATTTTGGGGGTCTCTCTGTTACACATTATTTTCATCATCCCTGTGATCATTAATGATGTAAACCTATCTGTTTCCTTCACAGGGGTCAGTGGCCTGAGTTCCTAAAGAGAGAAGGGAGAAGAACTTTTCTTGAGAAAAGAAGTTGCATTTTCCTATGTAAAAACCTTATAAAAAAGGAAGTTCACAAGTTGTTATATAGGCAGGGTGAGAGAAGGACCCATTCTCACAGGTTGCACTATATCTAGGGTGCAAGAATGCCTACACGTGGGAAAAATGAGCATTTTCTCGAATCTTCTAGAAGGAGAAACTTCTATGGTGAGGTGGCTTCTGAATGGTTTGGATCTTACTCACTTTCATGATTTAGTGGGATCATCCTAACCTCCTCACCTTATCCTCTTCAACTTATAAAAGGAGAGGAGTTCTCATGGAGAAATTTAGCTTTGTTGGTTCATGAGCTTGTTCTTGATTGGCTTGGAATTATCAGCTTGGTTGAAGTGGCTTTGAGATTTTCTTTGTCAAGATAGATTGTGAATATCATCAGATCTACTCTTAGAATTATTGGAGTCAAAGTGTGTGGGGAATGAAGGACAGTTGGAAGGGACCTTACAAAATCAAGGAAATGGTTGTAATCTCTCTTTCAAATTTAATATGATACAGTAATATGATTCTTTCCCATAAAGCTAATTCCACTTTATTATATAACTCCTTGATCATATACATAGATTGAATGTTGAATAGATTGTGCTTTATTCACTTTGGTTGGTTTGTGTTGTCTTGGTCTTGGCTGCACGAGAGCACTGGAGTGAAGCGGGAGAAACAAAGACCATAGGAAGCGACAATAAGGTATGTTATTTGTTCTTGCCTCCTATTTAATTCAATGGTTAGAATCTAGGGAAAGAGTCATGTTTTGTCTTGCTTTGTATTAGATCCAGGTGGATCTAGGGAGATCAATTAGTGTCCTCACCTACGGATTTATCCAATAATAGCTGGGGGCATAACGAGCATAGTTTCTTTTCTCTGTGGTAAGCTCGTTAAAAAATGAAACAGAGGCCTTGAGCATAGTTTTCTTCTCTATGGCAAGCTCGTTAAAAAATGAAATATAGGCCACGAGCATAGTTTCTCTTCTCTGTGGCAAGCTCATTAAAAAATGAAATAGAGGCCCTGAGAATAGTTTTCTTCTTTGTAGAAAGCTCGTTAAAAAATGAAACAACAATCTGGGGATCAAACCTGGAACCTTGAGCATAGTTATTTTCCTGTGTCAAGCTCGTTAAAAAATGAAACAATCACCTCTCCTTTCAAGTTGAGTCTTTCGCTAGATCTCGTAGATGTCGAGTCGAGCCTTTCGTTAGGTCTCACTTTTGAACCTTCATTTCATCCACCTGTATCCTTTTTCTCCATCTAGCACAGAAATTGGTGACAACCTCAAAGTCGGTGAATGAATTGAAGCTTGGGGGCATGTCTCCAGCCTTTGATGATCATTTTGGAGCTAAGCCACTAGATTTCAAGCTGGGGGCATACCGAGATTAGTCTTTGTTCTTTCTCGTGCTCGTCAATACATGAGAATGCAACCGGGTAAACTTTTATCTCTTTTTTGGACCCGTACGGATACACGAACACATGAAAAAGGAACCCCTTGGAGTCATCTTTAAACCCTTTTCAGACTCTCTAAATATGAAAAGATTGTCGAGTGATCTTGCTTCCTTTCACGCTCATTAAAAGGTTTGAAAGGGTGTCTTTTGAGCAATAGTTTATCTCTTTTTCGGTCTTGTTGGACTACTGTACAAAAAAGGAACTGAGAGAGTTCTCTATTAAGTGTTTTTCCAAAATCTATAATCCCAAAAAACCTTCAAGTTTTCTATCTTTGGACTCGCTAAACAAAACACTGACAGGCCCATATGGGATCAAACCCTTACTTCTTCCAGTTCCTTAAACAAAGGAAGAGGAAATTACCGAAGGTGAGTTTTATTGAGCATGTGTTATCCTCCTCAAGATCATTAAATAAAAAAGAGGTACTCATCTAGATGGATGGGGGAAAATTTGAAAGAAGAAAGCCAAGAAGTCTCTTGAGAACATTACCAAATAACTCTTAGAGTCGCCCTTGAACACGACACTTTGTCTTTTGCATGCATTATAATCTGCTGAACCTCTGCACTGAGCCAATTCTTTGAGTTTCTTTCACTCATTTGGGTCACCCGACGCAAGTCGCAACATCCACTGCATCATCAATTTTTGGTCCATCTCATGTTTCTTCTATTGTGCCTCAGTGTTCTAGGGAAGTATCCGCCTCTAGAGTCAGCCATCCCAAATATCTTGCCTCAAAACTTGTGTCAGTCCATGTCCATTTGATCTACCAATTACATCTCTATGTCTGTTTCGTGTCGTTGATGGGGGATACATCAAGGCCCTCCCTCGACGAGTCTATTCCTCTCGAATTCAACACATTATCCAGGAATTAGGCTTAGAAACCAGTTAGTACTTTTGGGACCTGCATGTCTCAATGGAAGGCCTCCTCACATTCGACAGTAGGTTTACATCATTGACCTCTGATCAAATGATTCCATGGATTTTCGACTTCATCTCATCCATTCACATTCGTTGGAATGTACTAGAGTACCTTGGGAATCATTGAAATTAATGGTGATCTCCCTCGTGCTTGTTAACGGTTTACATCATTGACCGGTAATCAAGTGGTTTCTGCCATGTTCAACATCAAAACATCTATTCACATGGTTAGATTCGTACTACATCAGGATTGGTAAGAAGACCCTGGGTTGAGTGATCACTTTGATATGTACTTTGCCCAGGTTGCGATGGAGTTCCTTTTGAACAATGACACATATATTGTTACATAGATCCACTTTGTATGGGTCGTGGCTATGTCTTGTCATCTCGTAGATCCACTGTGTATTCTTCGTGGCTACGATCAGTTCTTGTCATAAGAGTATAGATCCACAGTGTATTTTTCAGTGGCTATACCTTTTTATCAATACAATTATGGATCCATAGTGTATTTCATGGCGGCCATATCTTGCAAGTCTTGATCACCCAAGCATAGGTATGCCTGCCTTGGGTTTGAAACATGTCATAATATTTGCTAGATGTTTGTGTGCATCTTTTGTCAAGTTCTCTGCGTCTATACCCTTGCTTGAAAGTCTACAAAGAATTTCACTTATCAGTTCCTGTCTTCTAACTTCATACTTTGGGGGGAAATCTTTTACACATCAAAATTACTCACTTCGATAGTGTCGCAAGTGTCTTCATTACAAGTGTCGCAAGTGTCTCATTTTTCTCACAAGGTCGCAAGTGTTGAATGTTTCTCACAAGTGTCGCAAGTGTCAGGGAAGCATACTTCCATGATGCCTATGTTGTGCCTATAACGACATGAGAAGGACACTTAAAACACCTCAAAAATTTGATTTGGAAGAGGAGAAATCAGTCAATAGCCTTGCAAACCTTTTGCCATCTGAAAGCACCCAAAAAACTGAGTTTTGGAGGAGAGTGCTCCCCTATACCTCTTATGGGAGCACCAACGCTCCCCCTTACACTGTCTAGGAGAGTTATAAATCTCCTCTGGTCCTTTTGAGGGAGAGCTTTGGATTTTGAGAGCGTTGGCGCCACCCTAAAGCTTACTAGGGAGCGCTACAACACTCTGATGGTCCTTTTGAGGGAGCGCTACCTATTCTAGGTAGTAGTTAAGTAGTTAAGGATCCTTTCGTTCTTGGAAGGCAGTTGGATTCGAATCCCTAGTCCAGCCATGATCTTAGGGCAGATCCTCAACTGAAGGAGGAAAATCCTCAACTTCCCCAAGGATATATCAAGTGGTTAAAGCCTCTCCAAGGCTATATAAGAAATCTTTCTAATGGTGAAAAAGGGATGGAAAAAAGGAGAATCACATGATCTCATAAGTGGTGTTGGAACATAGATATTTTGGAAGTAAGAGACCTATGATCTCTAAGGGAGAAATCAGTGAAGTTGTCATCATTCAGATCATGGATTTTTTGAGCAGGGGGTAGACAAGGAGGACTCGGCAGAGCTGCTGCAATCAATCCATGGCTGTAAGCAATGTTTTTTCCTCATTAATATAATTTGCTTGGCCTGCTTCTTTCTAGTTCGTGTCTGATCTTACATGAACTTAGCATTGATAGATAGATCTATTTTCAAGCTAATATCAATAGAGTAGGAAGTGGTCATACTTTGTTTTTCTACAGGACTCATCGAGGAGAGAGAGTTTGGAGCTCAACTCAGAGCGTGCAGGGACAAACATCGATAAAAAAGGTACCTCTATCATCCTTCCTTCTCACGTGTTAGTTTGTATAGATTTGAAAGGAAGTCAGTGTCCACGTTAAACACTTTTTGTCTTAGAGTTAGGGTCTAGCTCTTTGAGGCAATCTACCTGTCCACAGGGAGATTTTCCTACAACAGTAAGAAACATAATACTTCTCGTGAGTGGGAAGGAACTTCTGAAAGAGGTTAAGAAGAAGGAGGATCCACAGTTCATTGTGGTCAGGAAACCTAGAATTGTGTTGACTAGCACCCGGGTAGATGATTTACCAGACGAAGTTCAGGAACTGTTGGAAGAGTTCACTGACATAGTAGTGGATGAATTACCTAATTCGTTGCCACCTATTAGGAGTGTGAGTCATCATATTGATCTCATACCAGGAGCCAGTTTACCAAAAAAATACACATACAGGTTGATGCCACAAGAGAATGAGGAGGTTAAAAGGCAAGTCCAGGATTTATTGGACAAAGGTTTGGTTAGAGAAAGCTTGAGTCCATGTGTTGTTCCAACAGTACTCAGTCCGAAAAAATATGGATGCTACAGGATGTGTACCGACTCGAGGGCGATGAACAAGATAACCATCAGGTACAGATTTCCATTACCGAGGATGGATGATCTGATGGATTGCTTGAGTGGAGTAGAGTACTTTTCAAATATTGATTTGAGAAGCGGTTATCACCAGATCCACATGAGGGAAGGTGATGAATGGAAGACAACATTCACAAATGAAGGGTTGTATGAATGGCTTGTTATTCTGTTTGGCTTAACAAATGCGTTGAGTACCTTTATGAGGTTGATGAACAAAGTCCTGAGGGAGTTCATCGAGAAATTTGTTATTGTGTATCTAGATGACATATTGGTTTTCAGTAAAACAGTGGCAGAGCACCTGAAGCACCTGGCTACAGTGATGCAGAAGTTATAGTAGGAGAAGTTGTTGATAAACATGAAGAAGTCTGCATTCATGAAGACATAGCTCATTTATTTGGGGTTTGTTATTTCTGCAAATGAGTTGAGGATGGATCCAAATAAGGTGGAAGTGATCAAAAATTGGCCATCACTGAAGAATATTTTCGAGGTGAGAAGTTTTCAAGGATTGGCTAGTTTCTACTGAAATTTCATCAGGAATTTTAGTGGAATTAGCACAACAATGATGGATACAGTGAAGAAAAGACACAAGTCTTTTCACTGGACTGAAGAAGCTGAAAATAGTTTTAATCTGTTGAAGAGGAAGATTACGGAATGACCAGTTTTGGTGTTGCCGGATTTCCGAAAGACATTTCAAGTGAAATGTGATGCAAGTGGGTTTTCAATTGAGACAGTCTTGAGTCAGGAAGACAGGCCGATAGCATACTTCAGTGAGAAGATGAATGAAGCGAAAGTAAAATACTCCACTTATGATAAGGATTTTTATGCTATCATCCAGGCATTGAATAAATGGAGACATTACTTGATCCCGAAAAAGTTTGTCTTATACAATGACAATCATGCATTGCAGTTTGTGACTCAACAGGAGAAGTTGAATTAGAGACATGTCAAATGGGTCGAGTATATGCAGAATTTCAATTTTTTGATAAAACATATTTCTGGTACTGCTAACAAAGTTGTTGATGCTTTGAGTAGGAAGTGTTTGTTGTTGCAGTAGTTCAAAGTGAAAACATTAGGTTTTGATGATCTGAGGGACATGTACGCTGGTGATCTAGTTTTTAAAGAGGCGTATGAGGTAGCTAAGAATCCAATTCTCAGAGATAGAAGCCAGTGGATAGAATACATGATCCAAGAAGGATTACTTTTTAGAGGTAATCAACTGTGTATTCCAAAATGCTCCATGAGGGAGAACTTGCTAAAAGAGAAACACAGTGGAGGATTATCAGGGCACTTTGGTCACAACAAGACGTTCGCAAAGTTGAATGAGTCATATTTTTGGCCAAGAATGCGAGAAGACGTTAGGAGATTCATGGATAGATGCATAATTTGCCAGCATTCGAAGGGGAGGAAGAAGAATGCAGGGTTTTATCAACCATTGCCCATATTAGAGAGATCGTGGGATGTAATCAACATGGATTTTGTATTGGGGTTTCCAAGAAAACAAAGAGGTTGTGATTCAATCTTTGTGGTGGTGGATAGATTTTCCAAGATGGCACACTTCATTCCATGTCAGAATACTAGTGACACAACTCACATTCAGAATATTTTTTTCAAAGAGGTCATTCGACTTCATGGCTTACCAAGAAGCATAGTTTCGGATCAAGATACAAAGTTCATAGGGCATTTTTGGAGGACCTTATGGAAGAAGCTGGGAACTAACTTGTCATTTAGTTCAGCTTATCATCCTCAGACGGATGGATAGACAGAAGTAGTAAACAGAAGTTTGGGAGACTTGCTGAGAAGCTTGGTGACAAAGCACCACAGCCAATGGGACAATGTATTACCACAGGCAGAGTTTTCTTATAATGACTCAATTAACAGGAGCACAGGGCAAAGTCCATTTCAGATTTTCTATGGCATGCAGCCAAGAGGAATTTTTGAACGGACAGATTCAGAACAGACTGCGACTAGGAGCGCTAGTGCAGAAGATTTCGCAGAGACGATGAAGGAACTTCACAGTCAGGTGAAGGAGCAGTTACTAAATTCAAGTCAGGAGTATAAGCACAGAGCAGATCAGCATAGAAGACAACTTCAGTTTGAGATTGGTGATTTGATTCTGGCACATTTGAGGAAGGAAAGGTTCCCGAGAGGAACGTATAATAAGCTGAAGATGAAGAAAATCAGACCATGTAGGGTCTTGAAGAAAATTGGGGCGAATGCTTATGAGATTGAATTACCCGATGGGATCGGAATTTCTCCGATATTTAATATCTCAAATTTGTACCCATATAAAGGTGAGGAAGCAGGCACTGGAGATGAGCAGCCAATGATTCTGTGGAAAAAGTAGATGCCAGTTGCTAATAAGTTGCAGATGGAGTGCAGACTGGATAAAAGAGTGAGCAAGAAGACAAGGCAGAAAGAATACTTTGAGTATCTGGTCAAGTGGAAGCACCATCCGGTTGAAGATGCCATCTGGGAGAATGAAGCGGAGATACAAAAGAATGGACAGACCGTGTGTGAGCTCATGGACAGGATCCCATGAAAATTTTTAAGCGAGGGAGTATGATGCAGGAGCATCTCCCACATCAAGTGAGCCAACGTGGAAGCAAAAGACAGTTGGACAAGCACAACTGCAAATTTTGAATTTCTCTTGGAGTTGATGTGCGAACATAAATGTGGCAATTTAATGAAGTGCACTTGTAAAATGTAAACAGACCTTGAGCGATTTTCTCTTGTCCTTAGTAGGTAGAAGGCATTTAAAGTAGTTAATGCAGATAGATAGAATTTAATTCTATATTAGATAGTTTTAGAGCACAAGAGGGAAACGGGATATAAACACCCTCATTGTGTATTGTAACATTATTGAAGCAATATTGGAAAGAAGAGCATGCTGAGAGTTGTGTGAGAACACCCATGTACAAATATTTGGATTAATAGAAAGAGGTTGATTCAAATTCATGGTTTTGTGTTTGTTCTCTATGTATTGATGCTGAATGATATGCTCATGAATGTTTGCTTCTTGTTATACATTTTCTTTATATGCTGTATATATGATTTCATGTTTAAGTTTGAATTCTGAAAGGAAGTCGGAATAAGTTTCAATTGTTTCTCTATCTGAACAAGGATTCTTGCAAGGAGTGCAATCGAATCGTCTGCAAGGAGTGCGTTGATAGAGGGTTCAGATAGGGTATATTTTGTTCTCATTCGTTCAGAAGTGCAGACAGACACAGGAGCCGTGCAAGGAGTGCGTAGGCCAAGGAAAGTCTCAGAGTTGCAAGTCTGAACAAAACATTGAGAGACTGATGTTGCAGGTGTGTGCAGGGTCGAAGGAAGTTCAACAATTGGAAGTGTTTGAAGGTTGCTACAAAGAGTGCGTGCAAGAGTCTTCTCTGAGACTCAGAGTCATAAGGAAGATCAGGAAGGATAAGGCCTTCGAAATTGTTGTAGGACAGTGCAGGGAAGCTATGACTTTAAGTTTGTAAGTTTGCACTGCAGGTGGACAAGTTTGTGGAGGAACACTTAGTCATTCGCAGAAATTTCCAGGAGAAAGAACGGACGGTCGGAATTCTCCGAGGAAAATTCGTAAACTTCTGTGAGTCGTCAGATCTCATGGAGAAGCAACAGATTTACCGCGAGTATTCCTAAGGGTTCAAATCTCAGGAGGGGCAGGACCGTAGATCCGAGCCACAAGGGTCATTGGACCTACACGTAGGATCCCATATCGGGGTTTCGTGGGTTGAAGTCCCATGAACATTGCAACAGGAGTCACGAAATCATGAAACGTGATATCCCGATGGCTAAGAGAACAGTGTGGGGCCACAAGAGCCAGCAAGGTGGACAAGTGGCACTCCATATCAGGGTTTCATGGCGAGAAGTACCGAAACAATTGCATCAGGATTCGCGATATCGTGAAGTCCAAAATGCTGATGAGGTGAAGCGTTGAGAAGTCAAACTCATGTGTGCGTCGGAGTTTCGTCATATCAGGATTCAGGAGTCGACAAGACAAGTTGTTTGACATCGTGAATGCCGAAATCACGATAGGGAAAATCCCGATAGGAAAAAGGAAAGGTTCAGCATTGACTGGTTGTCGGGTTTCGGGGATTCAAGAGACCAACGCTCAACCATTGACCTTGCGAAGTCGTGAAGTCCGATCTCCTAAGTGAAAAGAGGGGATCCCACGAGGATTGTTGTGGGTGTAGATATCCCGACAGGGAAATAGAAGAGCCTTTAGAGTTCTTCGGGTCATGGAAAAAGAAAAGATCCTGTGAGCATGCGGACCTTTCGACCTGCGGGTTGTGAGTTTGCGGCATCACCATTAGGCTGCATAGATGGTGGTAGGTCCTCAATATCTACCATAGGGACTGTGCAAGTGAGCACAGTAAATTTTCTCTTGACTCGTCTCAACACCCTCTCAGCCTCCCCAGCTGGAAGATCTCCTGCTGCTGTTGGTCCCCCTGCGGTAGTAGGTGTGGCCCCTGGCCGAGGACGATGCATGTTCCTCGCATAGTCCGTAGGTCACACTAGTCCCACATCTGCACACAACAAAAACATATCCTTCAAATACTCTGGTATAAAAAAAAATGATATATAACAAAAGCAACATAAAAATTACATATGTTTTACAAAAACAAAAAACAACAAAACAATGAAGTAAAATTACCCATCTCTCCTCCCTCCTCACTAGGAGGTACTTGTATCCAAGGATATCTCGAGAAATAAATCCTAGCATAGGGGTAATCCTCTATGATTGGAATCTGTTGTGACATCCAAGAGAAGAAATCATCCTCGAAGGACTCATTGGTCCTTCCACCACCCTGTCGTGGCAGTAACACTGCCCATCTACAAACTGCAGGAAGAGAGGCTTGATGTCCTTGTACCACTATTCGAGAACTAAAGCTCAGAACTCTTTCAAAGAAGAAAGAGCATAGAATGGTCCCAAAACCGAAGTTCCTCTATGTCCACGACCGAAAATCTATCAACTGCCTCTTCATACAATATAACAATGTTGTACTCCAGTCAAATATTTGTGCATTTAAGCACTGGACTACACAATTCATTTGTGCATGGGACGCCTGATGTAGAGCCACAGAACCAGTAATCCATGCAATAAGAAACACAATCACCTATAGTGATAAGTCAGTAATCTTGCTTATGGTCACCTGTGAGCTCAAGTGGTCTGTACCAGCCTCACAGTAAAGTCCTATCAATTCTGCTATGTTATGCGGCCCCGAAGGAAATGTCTGGAAGTTGACTGGTTCCCCCCTCCTGGAGAGGCCAATCAAAAAATATATATCCTCTGTCATGGGCACCAGTGACTGCCCCTCTAACATAAATGCCTCTGCATCCAGATGCCAATAATCAACCAAGGCATTCAGTAGCCTAGGTTGTGCCCACATAAAAGGACATAAGAAGAACTTGAGCAACCCACATTGCATCAAGGTAGCCACAACATTGGGGTCTTCCCTGACCAACTCACTAACCTCCTCATTCTCTCTTTCTCTCCAGTAAACATACATCTTGCAAAACACCAAGGTTCAGGAGGGTTAACCCTTGTTTTTTTAACTTTTTTCATTCAATAAGTGGGTCCACGCGGGCTGTAATGTTGACAGTCGCATGTACACACGTGTAGTGTTTACTCTTCCTGAATGTACACACGACCTGTCCTAAGATAGCCTGCATGGACCTAGGTCCAACCTTTTAAAGTTCGTTTCCCCCACAAAACATGGAACCCAAAGAAAAAATAAATATTTAAATTGCAAGATAAAAGAGTTTGTACTTACTCGGTCTAGATAGATGGTCATTTCGTCCACTGTAGATCTCAGAATCACCACTTTTATCAAAGAGGTTTTTTTGGCTCCAGAGTCAATTTCCAAATCAACAATGGTGATAATGAGTTGTCAGCTTCTATTTATAGACTTTTTGGCCTCTTTTTGTCACCTTTTGGCCCCCCTTATCACTTTGCTTAAAACAAAAACCATTTAGTGTGATTCAGGAATTGCATTGGAGGGGTATGATCGGGTATCGTGACATTTGTTTGGAGTGTTGGGTAACTTTTGACGGTCCGTGGAAAAATTTCAGATGATCAACTTGAGCATGCAAGTTAGGTTTATACCCTAAATTTTGTATCTCGTTGTATTTTCTCCTTTTCCATAGGATCAATCCCATCAAGTTGTGGCATAGAACCATCATTGTTTCTTTAGAAGTGTCGTGAGTTGGTGGTAGAGCTTACTGGAACATGGATGCCCTAGGTAGATCCTAGTTGCATTATGGTGTCCATGCTGTCTCTGATCAATGTAGGCTCGTGAGTCCTTGTTTGTTTTCCTGATTACAAGCTTGAGCCTCATTTGCATGTTTCTTTTTCACTCTTGACCTCACCCTCGGGACTCCCAAAAGACTTAAAGGGTCTTTTTTTAAGCCCTTTTCAGACCCTCTAAACATGAAAAGATCATCGAACGATCTTGTGGCCTTTCATGCTCGTTAAACTAAAATTTGAAGTCACGTCTATCCGACAGTAGTTTACCCCTTTTTCGGTATGGACAATCAACTGTATGAACAAAGGTATACTCTATGGAACTTCAGTTCTCTAGAAGAGTACTCTCAGGTATCAATTTAACCCTTTTTCTGGACCGAGGGACTAAATTTATGAAAACGGAACCCCCACGGAGTCCATAGTTAAGCTCTTTTCAGACTCCATAAAATTGAAAAGATAGTCGAGTGACATTATTCTTTCACACTTTTTAAACTGGTCCATAAGAACATTCCTGACGGAGTCCATAGTTAAGCTTTTTTAAGGCTCCTTAAAAATGAAAAAATGGCCGAGTGATCTTGTCTTTATCACACTCATTAAAATGGTTTTGAATACACGTCTTGTCGGTGCTAGTTTACCCCTTTTTCAAACTGACTACACTACCTTCGAAAAAGGTACCCCAATGGAGTCTCCTTTTATGTTTTTTCAGACTCTCTAAATATGAAAAACCATCGCGCTTACCTTCTCTAGGCTCGTTAAACTTACATCGAAGGACGTTACCATTGTGTGTTTTGTTATCCATGTTTACATACCTGCGTCTTTGGTCTAAATGCCAGCTCCATGTTGCTCTCAGTTGAACCATCTTAAGCATACCTTATACGCAAGCCTTGTAGCACTTTGCCTCTATGTCTTAACACCTTTGGCCCCCGAAGGATTTTTCTTGAGTGTCATTGCTCTAAACATTAGTCTTGTCCTTGCACCTTGAACTTGTATGTTTGTAACACTCGTTCCTCCATTGTAACGTAACATTCTTTTATTATGTTTTCCAAAATCATTGAAAAAAGACAAAAAAAATAAAAAAAAATCAAATATACCCCAAAAAGAGGAAGGGAAAAGTATTTTCTTTATTGGTAGCACAATAAGTCACCCTTGGATAAAGCACATATTTCCATTTGTTCATCAAACTCTAGGATTTAATATGACCTTAGGAAGTTTTTATCGCTACATAGAGTTGTGTCCTCCTCTGTTTGGTTATTATTCCAAGAATATGGAGAGTTTGCATTACCTCCTACCTCGTAAACTTATGACTAATACCATGTTCCCTGAGTCTCATCATTTTTCATGCTGTTGTCCAAGGGAATTTTTTACCAAGCCTGAGTTGGCCCCTCTACAGTTTGTCTCTTGCCCTCATACCTGACCATCCTGAATGCCCAATCAAATCTTTGTTCGAAATCAATGAAGCCTTTAGTCTGATCATCAAGATTCTCTAGTCCATGACCAATAAGCCATCGAAGACCTCTAGGTAGTGAAGTCGTACCCTCATATTCCACTCCTACCAGAGTTTTTAAGATTTTGATGTTGTTGCTTGAGCTCTAGAGACCTCATCTCCAGCCATCAGGCCTTATCAACTTCTAAGAAGATGGATACTCTACATGTATATCTTTTTTATTTTGATATGTAGCTCCACTGTGTATTGTATGTGGCTACACTTTATATAGTTATATGACATGGATCTATAGTGTATTTGATTGGTAGCCATGAGTTTATTCTATCCCAAGCATTGGTATGCTCACCACAGTGAGACAATTGTTATTTTTGCAGATGGCGGCTCTCGATTTCTAGTCCCCGGGCTCACTTGTTCTGCACATCAGTAAAGATTGTTAATGTATTTCGGCCATCAGATGCTCTTTTTCCCTCACACATTAGGGGGCATCTGTTATAACCCTAATTTGCACCAGACATGCTTACTTGGCATCAGGCCATCTCATATTCCTTCTTTGCGAAAGCACTAATGAATAACTCTTCTTAAAAACACTTTTTATAAAGGCCCACGTGCCCTGCTCTATTAATGCACACGTGTACATGCTCGCTGACCCAAAACACCTCGCGTGTACCTACAAAAGCATGAAAAAAGGAAATTTTCAGATGAAACACACAACTTTGGGTGAGTTAACTAAACCTTCTGGCCATGCATGTCCAAGGGTTCGTCCAAATACCTAGCTTCTTCTAGCCCATAAAAGAAGGGTTAGGGGTCCCATTTGGGAGAGGAGAATCATAGTAAAGAAACTATACCCAATTGTGCATTCCCTTTGTCCCAACCCATTAGCCTTCCTTGTGAAAAGAGAAAGATAGAGCAAAGAAGTTGGAAGACAGTTGAAGAGGAGCCTAGTATGAGGTTCGTGGAGCAGTGTATAACTTCATCATTGTAAGTTGATTTGTTGAAGTTAATAATAAAGAAATACTTTTTCCATCCCACCATATGAGGTTTTGATGGTTTATTGCATACTTGTTTATTGAATCTCTAACCCATTAATCTATATATCAAATGCATGTGGAGTTTGTTGTTTGTTTTGTGTGAATGTGGGTCAGCCTTGGGAGGAGAGATGCAATAAAAAAGTGATCAAGTGTGAGGAAGGATCCACATCAAACGCCCAAAATAAGGTATGCTCACTTGATCTTCTTAACTATGTATTTGCTTAAGAATAATGGGGATTAGGTCTGGGACGACGGTAGAAAGTAGAAATCTTTAGGTCTTTTCTGCATGCATAACTAAACCCTAAGTGCTAGTCTGTAGAGAGATCTCCCACTCACAACACTCATAATCCATTACTCAATGCATTTAATAATCATAATTGTGGAAATAAAAACATGCATAAGAAAATATCACACAAGAAATCACCAAGGTTTTAACAGATTTCACTAGAACCTTCTGGCTACATCTTTGGGCTCATAAAATCCATGAACCACTTCATTCTCTTCTTCAAAGATACTCTCCTTTACAATGAAAAGGGATGAATTCTGACATCAACAAGTGGAAATATAATTCGCACAATAGGTGGAATTATCGAAGAGATGCTCTCATGCACAATGTAAAGATCTAGATTCTCACAAGCATGTGGCCATGTCTCTCCTACAAACAGATGATCTCCTCTGATAGTGCAAGGATATATCTCTCACAATCATGTGGAAATGTTTGTCCTACAAAGAGACAATCTCCTATGATAAATGATTGTCTCTCACAAGCATGTGGCATCAAATGGTATCTCTCATGAACTCCATAATGGACCCCTCAAGGGGTGATTCACTAGGGGATGAAACCCAAATATTGCATAAGGATTTTATATAGTTTTCCTTAGATCCATTATTCAAGGAGACAAGATCCACAAATTTATGATCTAATAACCATTCAAGGAAAAAAATGAGAAAGCATCTCAACCAACTCATGAGACCCTTAACTTACTCCTTGAGACTAGGAAACCAATTGTAATAAAGTGAGGAATAGTCCAAACCAACTCATGAGACCCTCACCTTCCTCCTTAAGACTAGGAAACTAGTTTGTGATTTGGATTCTCTTACAAAACTAATTTCCCATTTTTACAATTAAATGCATAATATGTGAGATTCACAAACTCACTTCAAGCATTAATCATCTTTCCAATATGCATGACTAATACATGATTTTCTCATACTCATTTCAACTGTTAATCATTTTTACAATTTAAATAATTCATTCATGAGCATTAATTATTATTTTCCATATTTTAATGATCTTCCCCATGGTATGAAAGATAACAATTCCTTGTGTGGAGATCCTCTTGGATCATAACTCCGCACAAAAATCACTTTTGGACCTCCAAAAGTATAGAGAGAAATTGTAACTTGAATCTCCATAGCCAGCTTCTAAGAAGAGTCTTACACTCCACAATGTGCTTTCACACTACTCAATTTTCATTAAAAATGTATTTGATAGGATGTACCCTTATTCTCCTTCACCTTTGTACTTAGGAATGAGGATGTTAATGGAACACTTGCATCAATGAAAATTCGTAGTTGATTCATTGATCTGCATAAAAAATATCTCTGAAAGGCCGCACCTTTCTTCTCCTCCACCTTTGTACTTTGGAATGAGGATGTTGATGCCGACATTTGCACCAATGAAAATCTGCAAATGATTCCTTGATCTTCATAACAAATGTGTCTGAAAGGTCGCACCCTTCTTTTCCTTCACCTTTGTACTTCAAAATGAGGATGTCGATGTCAACACTTACATCAATGAAAATTAGTAGCTGACAATACATGATCACAACATCAAAGAAATACCATACTTGCCAATAGTTTATAAACACTCATGGACAAGTTTGCAATGCTTGCCAAAACAGGCCTAGGGAAAACAATGCCTCTCACTTAACAATGGCTACAAGACCCATTAAAATGTTGTCAAAACAGGTATAGGAAAAACAATGCCTCTCACTCAATAGTGGCTACAAGACCCATTACAAGGTCACAAGAACAAGCCTAGGAAAAATAATGCCTCTCATTCAAAAATGGCTATAAGACCCATTACAATGTTGTTAAAACATGCCTACAAGGTTTAGGCATAAAACAAAATGCCTCTCATTCTCATCAAGTGACTACAAAGCCGTTACAATGTTAAAATTAAAGTGAATACCCCCAAATTTGCATTAGTAGGAACTCTATGATTTTTTTTTAAAATCTCCCATTACAAACATGTGCAAGATAATAAATAAGGGAAATTCCATCATCATCATACTTGTCTCACAATTATGAGACTTTTGGCTATAAGCATGACTACTTTCTATCGAAGTGTCAAAATGGAATTTCAACACAACGTCTTAGCTTGCATACAAGGATAAAACAATGAATTTCCTGCAATGATTTAGACCTTGTTGCCTTGCTGCAACACTCAAAGATCACTAGAATATGCAATAAACATTCATCCTTTTGCAATTTTCAAAAGGAGGCAAAACTCATAAATGCATAAAACTTACATTGGTTTTTATACCAAGGGGATCTAATCTTGGAGTACATGGCATCATCAGGTCCATCTTGTCATCCTACAAATTTTGAATGTAAACTCACCTTATTCTGAAAATTGAAACTCTTCATTGGAAAACGTGTTGTGCATTAATGAAAAAATTGGGCTTCTGCCATGAGCCCAAAAATTTGTTGTTCAAACCCAAATTATTACAACACCAATGGATTCATGGTGAAAAAGCGTGGAAAAATGACTATACTTTCATACAATTCTGTCACTGTCACTTCTGGACCCCCTACCTTGAAATGTGTGCCAAAGAATTAATGGAAAACTTGGGATTCTATCATGACCCCTCAAATATACTACTCAGATCAGAAAATGGACTCAACCATTGGATTCATGGTGAAAATTTGTGCAAAAATTACTGCACTTTCATCCAATTCTATCATTGTGACCTTTGGACCCCGTTGGGCTCTCTGCCTCAATTTGCATACCACACAGTTCATTAATTGCATCAATCAATACTCCTACACCTAAAAATGCATGCATGTACTTAAGAAAATTTGGGCTGCCACATGGAAGCCTATGATTGACCAACGTGGAACTCATTCAACTGTATGGTGAGTGCCTCGTTGGGATACAATCATAGTCATGTCATCATATGTCCTGCCACATAATCAACCTGCATTAGTGCCACATCTGTTGGGTTACTCAGAGGGGGGGTGAATCAATAATGGATAAATTCAATCCTTTTTAACCACAATATGCAAGTGTTATATCAATCTATCATTATCATCCAACAGTTGTAGAGTAAATAAACAATAAAAAAATGAACAATCATACACATAAACAATACACCCGTGTTTTTACGTGAAAACCCAAAGTGAGAAAAAACCACGGAATGTTTTTTCTTATATGTATTTAAGAATTACATTCATTGGAAGCACCAAATTCCTTTTTTTTCCAGATGCAACTAGAAGGAGGCTCCAACCCCCTAATTTCTTAGGCTACAACTTGAGGGAAAATCCAAATCCCTAATTCTCTGGCTACAACTGAAAGGAGGCTACAACCCCCTATGTTCTCTGAATACTACTAGAAGGTGGCTACAACCACCCGTCCTTGCCCCATCCAACTGCCTTAATGTATAAGTATAATGATGGAATCATTGTTACACTATCACTGCAAGATATACTACTGTAAACCTATACCAATAACTTGAACCATGCATCAACCTGTGCCTCAACCTGTAGAATAAACAAGTGCATCAACCATGCAACAACCTATACCAAAAAACCTGTAATAAACTTGTACCATAAAAATGTTCATCAACCATGCACCAACCTTTACCTCAAATTGCAAACCTTCCTTAACTTTAACAACAAGCGACTAGTATTTTCATCAAACTTTACTTTAGTCTCACATGACTAATTTTGGATTAGTCAAAAACCCTAACTTGAAATAATCATAACTATGTACTTGTAATGAACAAAGATATGAAAATAGTACACAATGTTCTGTAGTTTGTTTTATGCAATTCCTCCAGGTGTCACTACTTGGAACCTCTAATAAAACGAGTTATAGCAAAAATGGAACACCTTGTTGAATTCTGGATTATTCTAGAAAGATAACTTGTAGAGCGTGCCCCGCATGGAATATTTGTTGTGTGGATAAGAAAATTGTAGACATAATACTATAGACTATACTCTATCCAACACATTTGTTTGTACGAAATTTGGATATGTTATGAAGAAGTTACAACATTTTTACCCTAAACACCTGTTTTAGACTAGTTTCAGGACTCGCCACAAACCCTATTTTCCACAGAGTGTAACTACAAAAATACAATGACCCACAAGTTTAAACTTGTACCACAACTACTTGGATATGTTTCCTCAATGTCCTCCCAATTTCAAGGTCTGAATCATTCTAGAAAAAAAAATATTGTGAAAATGGTGAGATGACCTATAAATAACATACCTTAGAAAACATCATCAAAAGAATTTATCCTCCCTTGAATTTCAGCCTTCTTTACTTCACCTTCCCTCTAAAATTAGGCTTAGATATCCTTTGGTTACCTCAGTCACCTGTAGATATTCAATATTCTCAAGTGTATTGAGAATGAGAGAGCCTTGCCTCTTATTTATACTTTCATGTAGCTTCCTCAAAGGGATTACCTTTTAACCATCTTAACCCAATTTACTTATTTTAGGGCTAACCCACTTCTAACCACTTTCCATAGTTAGAAAGTTATCCATTTACTTTATTATTTAAATAATCCTCCTTGACTTTGTCACTTCAATTTATTATTTAAATAATCCTCCCTGACCTTGTCACTTCACTTTATTATTTAAATAATCCTCATTGACCTTGTCACTTCACTTTATTATTTAAATAATCCTCCTTGACTTTGTCACTTCACTTTATTATTTAAATAATCCTCTTTGACTTTTCACTTCACTTTATTATTTAAATAATTTCTTCTTTACAAGAACTTTGACTTCTTTGACCTTTTGGTGCTTCAAGTGTTGGCCCTCGACCAAGTTTTGAGGAAACATTGGTCGGGTTTGACCACTTTTGGAATTTGACGCAACGGTCAAATATGAAGTGCCCAGGCAGAGCTGAGATCGTGAGATCTCACTTATTTTGTGGGCTTGTGGACATAACATGGAGTTCAATAGGGTTTATGTAATGGGTTATGGGATGTCAGCCCATGGGTTTACCCATGATTAGGCCTTTTTGTAAATGTATAAATATGTAAGTGTATAATGTAGAAGTAGAAAGTGGCTAAGTGCAAGCGATGTAAGTAGCTATGTGCTAAGTCAATAGCTAAGTGAAATAGGCAAGTAGTTCTGAGTTTATTTGTGCAATAAAACATGTATGTAAGGCTCTGTGCTTGATACAGGAGTTGGCTCTGTACCTTGACCTGATTTTGGGGAAGGTGTATCTGGTGCACAGTGTGCATATCACCTGTCCAATGCAAAGCTTGGCTTTGTGGCTTAGTGCACATGAGAAGGAAAATGTAAGATTTTGAAGAAGACTAATAAAGAAAAAGAAGTCATCGGTGGACATAGCCCCACATTGGGGTGAACCACGCAAATCTTGTGTTGATGGTTTGGTTTGTGCTATAATGTTTATGTTTTTTCTTAGTGCAATGAATGTTATGAATCATAGATAGATCTATGAGTTCTTAGTGATTTGTCTATGTTGAGAATGTTAGATATAACTATTGATAATAAATGCGAAGTGTATGTTATCATTATTAATGCGACGATTTATTATTACTGTTATCATTATTACTACTTAGGGTTTGATCTGCGATGAAAATAAAGCTAATAAATTAATATGTTTCATCCCTATGTACTCTGCGAGGTGTTATAATCACAAATTTGTGTCCTATATTGGTTACATACACTTGATTCCTATAACCCCCCCTACCTCTACCTCGGGTGAGACTACATCTACTTCACAAGTGTTGCTGAAAGGGCTAGTAGTTAGGGTTTTTTTGGTGCATTGTTGAAGTGTTGAACCCTGGGTCTACCCCTGTTCCAACAATTGGTTCCGTTGTCAGGACCTGAAACTGTCATTGTTGGGAACGAGAGTAAATAAAAGGAAATATTTATGCATAGATCTACTGTTGTGGTACACAATAATCTACCTGACTTGCGAAGCTCTGTGCTAAGAGAGAAACCCGATTTGAAGAAAAATAGGCAAGATCTTGAAAGAGGTAAAACTTTGTGTTTTGATAAGGGTAAGATAAGTTGAAATTTTTTTGTTTCGAAAGCATGAATCTAGGTATCTTTTATAGAATCTATCCTAGTCTTAAAGATAGGGTACAGTTAGAAGAAATACTTGATCTGAATAAATTTGATAGAAATAGAGAAAGATATGTTATTCCTATGCATAGAAATAATTTTTGGACTATTAAGTGGATGAAAGAACCTAGAAAGAATTTTTGCAGTTTCCAGGTCCAATATTGTGACCCTAGTGCACAGTATGGGGGAAGTTGGGGAACTTAAAATAGAAAGAGAGGATTGAAATTATGTTATAACTGTAGAAGACCAGAACATATTGCTAAGGAATGCCTTGGTATAGGTCCTATTTGTCTTTGTTGTATAATTTTTGGTCATAAAGTTGAGTATTTCCCTAGGATGATAGCTAAAGTAGAACAAATGAACATAAGTCAAGAGAATAAGAGCATGTTATAAGATTAGAAAGAGAAATAATCAGACAAAGTTCATACTACATTAGCACATGTGAAAGAATTGATGATTGATTACGAAGATATCAGTTTTCTAGAGATCTTGAAAGAAAAATAGTACATAAGTACAAGAAAAGGAGACTTCGACATAGACTGTGTCTTGGATGAGGAAACACAAGTGAATATTATGCCAGAAAGCACTTGGGAAATTTTTGGAAAACCCATTGTGGTGCCTTCACTAGGAAGGATAGAATTATTCAAAGGAAAGATGATAACCCTCTATGGAAGATTTACTAATGTACCTGTTATCATCCAAAGAACATCGACTCAAGAAGAATTTGAAGTTATTAGGTTTGTTGAGAACAATGCCCCTTTTCCACTTTTGTTCGGAACGACTTGGATCGAGAAGGATCAGATCATAAGGAAAGCAGAGGAAGAAGCTACATAAAAGAAAAATCACTAACTAAGGGATTCCATAGCTAGAAGAATAGATCGATTGATGGAATAACAAGAAGTTGAGTCAAAGCAGCATAACGCAAGAGAATTAGCTATCGAGGTTGAAAGAACGTAAGAAGGATTGAAGGACCTATCCATGAAATAAATAATAATACCCACCCTGGAGTTAATAAGAGAAGATGTATTACCTTTGAACCCTTTAAAATCTCATCAATAACATGGAGCTACTATGCTAAGAGAATATAAGAATAAGAATGGAAAGAGGAATCCAGAGACTCACATCACAGGAAAGAAGGCAAGGAAGCTTAGTAAGAAAAAATCCAAGTTAGAAAAACTACAAGAATTTCCAGAAAAGACTTCCCAGGAGGCCGAATTGCAGGCTCTAAACCTCGCCGGAACAACAGAACCATGTAGAATGGAACTTCGCCCCGATGAAGCTATATGACCATTGGAGGTGCCCTGACCAATAGAGAGATTCTCCAAATGGATAGAAAACACATTTATGGGATACTAGACCACGCTTGGGATGTTGATACCACACCCTAACGAACTGATTCATATTGATTGAGTCATTCCTTCCCATTGGAGGAATCTGTTATGACACTTTCTTATTTAACCCATCAGACTCTTTGACGGGACAAATTTTTTCCTCCCGTGATTATCTGAGCTAACAAAGAAGTTATTGTGTGTGTTGAACTATTCTATCATACCTCACCATATATTTTTTACCCCGCTATCCACTTACCTACCCGAAATTATGTGTTAACAACGAGAATGTCGATCGAGCGCACTATGCTAGATAAATCCATCGAAGAGGTTCTAGAAATGTTTATGGCTGATTAAGATATGTCTGAGGGAGTACACTCATCTTCGATCAAGGGATTTCAGGCATCCCCCTCGACCGGACATCTCTCAAAATGTGTCGACCCTGCTACTGAGAAGCGAAGTAAGCATCGCGACAATCTGGATAACGTGAAGTAGATCTCGTTGATATTACCCGATTACATCCCACCTTTGGCTAGCATAGTTAAGCATGACAACATTCCATAGGACTTCAATTATACATTGATCACTGCATACATCCCAAAGGGGATATGCGTAGAATGAAGCCAGTTGGGATAGATCCCAGCCTTGAAGAATAGTAATTTCAACCTTGGGGAAAAAAATAACTACATGATTTCCACGCCTCATAGATATATGATATCATAGTGTACTATAAAACTAAAGGAATTGTGCATGATAAAACTACATGATAGTGTGCTATAGGAAGGAAAAGAAAGAAAAAAAAATAAAAAGTAGGAAAAACAGGAAGATGTTTCAAACAAGTTAAGAGAAGAGGTTGGAAGCTGTAGAGAAACAAATTTTAAGGTTATGTGTAAGGAGGAAAAGCAAGAAACTGTCACAACTACGAGAAAAGTAAGTAGAAGGAAACATAACTAAAGGAAACAATATTGTGAAAAAGGAAAAGATCACAGAGAGAGATGAGACTGCACAAGTAACCACTAAAAGCATTTAACACAATCCATTATGGCACGTGAAATCAAGAGTTATCAGAGTGATGAAGTAGTGGTACTGCGTAACATTAATTGTTGGAGATCTTGACCTATTGCAAAATCAAATGAAGAATTCACTGATGATACAAAGTGATGGAGCAATAAAAGAAAGTAATGAATGACAACCATTATTGGATTAGATGGAGAGTTTATACGTGAAAGGAAACTACAGCTGGAAATGAAGTATAAAAGCATGCAAAGGGCCAACGAGGGTTATTTTTTGTCATATAGAGATGAATATTTCACAGTCGAAGATCCAAAGTTACAGAGTCAAAGTCCCAAACAAAGTTCCTTAACCAAGTAGAGCTTGCAATGAGCGTCGCAGAGGAATATGGCACCTAAGAAAATAACAACATCAACCTAAGTACTGAAGAAAACACACATCCATCCTACAATACCACCAACAGTTGAAGAAACACAAGAAGCTTCATCCTTAGCTAAATGATTTCCTAGGGATTGTATCCCACAGAGAAATCTGTCAGTGACACACATCCACTTTCAGAAAGAGGCTAGATATCCATTAGTTGATCCACCGATATGAAAAGGAATTATAATAGAAGGGGATATGTTAAGTATGATACTAGCCTTGAAATAGACTGACCATGATATAACTGACAAAAATAATTTTTCAGAGCATGTACCCAGTAATTCCTTGATGAAATTCATTAGTCTTGAGACCCACATTATCGCCATCCAACCATAGGTGTTGGCTAGGCAGTCACAAAAAACACATCTTCTAAACTTGTTCGACATACCACATTTTGGATGGAGCCAGGAGATTGGACGGAGCCAGGAGATCAACGGGTGCATGAAAATGATACTAAGTTGTGTGCATGGAGGATATTTGTGTCTTGACAGGCTAGTGTCCATTGACACTAATTTAATAGTATGAATTATAGGACTTCTTTCATAGGGACATGACCTTGCATCCTTGATTTTTGATAAGAATAATTATAAATATCTTGTTGAGAGAATGAAATAAAAGTTTCACACATTCCGAGGAAAACGTGGTCTATATGTTGCTAGCATATGAAAATCAATGGTAAGGTTTGCGACACAATCCTTAGCCTCTAAAGTATTAAGGAAATTCATAAAATATCAGGTGCCGACAATGGTTATAGAATCTGTAAAATGATGTGTAGAGGGTGTCCATATGAAGTAGGAAAATTTTTTGTTGAACCAATTCTTGATTGAATGCAAGGAATAACAAAATAAGGGGATAAAATTTCACTACTCTTGGTTATTAATCCTAATCATGCTATCATCTTGGAAAGTGTCATATGAAAACTAGTTCTCGTGCATCAATGATAAACCTTTCATAGTCGAACGCTATCATAACCTCTAGTATACCATGCATAAGTGTACATGTGTTGAACCTGCACATAATAAATGTATCTAAACAATAATATAGACATTTGCAGAGAGAATTGGAGAAAGAAGAAGAAGGAGAGAAAGAATGAAAGAATTATCATTAACCGTTTCCACACTCAAAGAGTGAATAATTTACAATATATATAGGATACATGAGTAACTAATGATCCATAGTGGTGGTATAGAGTGATATGGACACACACCAACAATTATGGGAGTAAAATGCCATTTAGTCTAGTCTCGCAGGCAGTTACGGGAGTGAACTGCCACTTAGTTGAGTTAACTAGTCAACTAGCCTTCATTTAACTAACTGAACAAAGAGTAGTGAGGATTTAAATGAGGGAAACAAGGGTAATGTGTTAGTTTGGTGATGATCCCAAGGCAAGTTCACATTAGATGGTGATGATCCCAATGTTTCATAGTGACAAAACCAATGCAACAACTAAACTCAACTGAACTAGTTAAACTAAAGTGTCAACTGAAAGAGAATATTCTCCAGGTGGAATATTCTCTCCTAAAATATAGGAGACTAGATAATGACCGATTATGACTAATAAACAAGGAAAAACCTTAGGAAAAATAAATCCTTGGTGTGCGTGAAGTAACTCCAACACCCCCCTGAACATCACTATGGTGAAAATAAAGATTTGGTCCTGGAAACGAGGCCATGTTAGGTACCCAAGTACAAAAGATGCACTAAAAATAAAGTGAGGAAAGAGGGAAAACCTCNAAAACTAAAATTGAGAAGGAACAAAAAGCAGTTGCTAAGCAACCATGTCCTTCACTCCGAGAAGACCTCACAACTGTGCCATTTTGTGCTCGTTGAATATTTTGTTGAAGATGTAGATGTATGCACATATCTAATAAAGTATATGAATCATTGCTATTTCCACACATATCTACTTTTTATTCTTGTAATGAATAAGATCCAAATAAAGTTTGGATGAAACATTGAAAACCGTGCAACCGTTTCCGAAAAAATGCTAAAATTTTGTTGATTTTAAAAAGATCATAACTTCACTTTCTGCACTCTGTTTCAGATGATGTTTTTTTTGAAAATGGATATTTTCCTAAGAGGAGTTCAAATATCCAATTTTTCTGCAAATTTGGCTCAGAAAATATTAGAATGGAGTCTGATGTGCGTGGCTCTTTTTTTGTCTCCTCAGATGCATGCATGGTGCAAGCAAAAGTGTCTGCATGTGACTCCTAAGATGCATGCCATATATCTTCCACATGAATTTCATAAAATAAATCTGAAATGGAGTAGAAATCGTTTTCAATTAATGGAATACAACTTTGTGCAAATACTTTTGTAGAAGACTCTTCATAATAAGAGGCTTGATCTTCTTATGGATTCTCTTATGGATCTATCTTTCCAATCCCCTCCATGAAATATTCACAATATTCTTTATTCTCAAATAGAACCTTTAATATGGTCCATAATTCATTTGGAGTGAAGTCTTGTGTGACATCACATACTTGGTGGAGAATTTCTGGAGAAATAGACATGCAGATAAACCCTATGGCCATATCTTGTCTATTGAGAAAGTCATTTTTCTCATCGACGGAATGAGGATCTACTTCTGTTGTCATGGTTATTTGGTATAAGCCTCTACTTCTGAGAAAAATTATAATATTTGGCTTCCACTCCAAATAGTTATGAGGCGTGAGAAGTATTATCGATGAGTAAAACATAAATTCCATATTTTCTGCGTTCTTCAATCCTCAGTACCTGCAAAAATAATTTCATGTATATTTTTCTTAGCAATCCGTCAGCTCTAATACCATGTAAATGTGTTGAACCTGCACAGAATAGATCTAGATAAACAATAATACACACATTTGCAGAGAGAATTGGAGAAAGAAGAAGAAAGAGAGAAAGAATGAAAGAATTCCCATTAACTGTATTCCACACTCAAAGAGTGAATAATTTACAATATATATAGGATACATGAGTAAATAATGAGCCATAGTGGTTTTCTAGAGTGATATGGACACACACCAACAATTACAGGAGTAAAATACCACTTAGTCTAGTCTCTCAGGAAGTCACAGGAGTGAACTGCCACCTAGTTGAGTTAACTAGTCAACTAGTCTTTAGTTAACTGACTGAACAAAGAGTAGTGAGGAGTTAACTCATGGAAAAAAGGGTAATGCGCCAGTATTGTGATGATCCCAATTCAAGTGCGCATTAGTTGGTGATGATCCCAACGTTTCATGGTGACAAAACCAATGCAACAACTAAACTCAACTCAACTAGTTAAACTAAAGTGTCAACTGAAAGAGAATATTCTCTAGGTGGAATATTCTCTCAGACTGGATAATGACTAATTATGACTAATAAACAAGGAAAAAAATTAGGAAAAATAAATCCTAGGTGTGTGTGAAGTAAATCTAACAATAAGGCACATCATATGGACACTAATGTCACATTCTATATCTACAAGGAAACTATCAAAGACAACATAGAAAGGACCCCGCACATACTACCACAAGTGGCTGAGGCATACAAGACAGTGGCACATTTTAAGGTAGGACTCCATCATATGTACATTCAAACAAAGAAAGACCCATATGAACAATGGCTGCCAACACAATATAGACTGACAGAAGAGGAGATGGGAAACATCATGGACGATTGGGACAATGAGTGGAATATTCCACCCGCAGAGAAGGTATAAACATCGACGAGGAGAAATAATATGAAGAAGAAGAGGATCAGGACAAAGGGAAGGGCCTAGAGGAGCCAACACCATCGCCGACATCGTGCAATGACCAAAAGAGAAAATAGCCAGACACAAGAAAATCTAGATATCAACATCCCAAGCGCAAATTCGTTAAGGGATTCACTTCTCAGGAACTAAAAAAATAATACTCACAGAAGATCGATGACCAAGTAAAATAAGTCAGAGATGACACATTTCAACGCGCATCACAAAAACATGAAGAGATGAAAAAATGGATGTAGGCACATATGGTATAATTTCAATAGCTATTATAAGCCATGAATATTGCACTAGGCTGACAAACGAAGGAAGAACCAACAACCAACACTACCAATACTAGAGAGGCAGGACCAACGATGTCCTAGTCCTTCACAATCACATGGGAGATAAGGTTGATTAAGCTAGTACAAGAGGAAACCGATTCCCCCACGAATGAGATGCAAGAGCAGGTTATGGAATTATGTCACATATATCTAGTTCTATCACAACTATGTGTTGCAGGAGCTACATATGAGTGTATCATAAGAGATGAACATATGTTCCAAGAAGACATCTAATGAACTAATAAATATTATAATAGAAAATGTTTCCTTAGAGACATAGTACAACAAAGTGAAATAGGAGTGTGACAAGGCCGTGAAAAAAGTAGAACAAATACAACATGCATTCAATCACGTATATCAATAACTCCCAAAGGTGCAATCCCAAAAGGAGGCCCTGATGGAATATCAGGTCACAAAGATAAGTGAATCCATTCAGTGCTTCCATGCAGACATAGTGGATCTAGAAGCATGTGTTACAGCAAGTATGCCACATGAAGATAGGGAGATGAGAAAGAAAATGCCGACAACAATGATATAAAATATACGGACTCTAGAATTAGAGTGCATGTATATATACACAAATACTATTTTCATTTGGACACAAGTGAATGATGACAGTGTGCAACATGAGATAAGTTAGAAGATTCAAATTGAGCAACGAAAGGTGAAACATTACAAGTAGGAATGGGCACATTTGCACCACCAGAGGTGGTAACTGTGATGAACGAGAACCAAAAGTTGTATTAAAAAATGAAATAGATCAGTGTGGAGAAAAATGCTCATGCTCAATAGATAGAATTTCTACAAGAAGAATAATACATAGTGAAATTGACTCTCACAACGACTAAAGGAATCATCAAACATGTAATGGAAGAAGGTGTCGAGAAGGTGCAGGCTCATGTGACAGCTGAAGCACTAGACCAATTTTTTCAGAAGGGACTAGAGGTTAAGGAAAATGCCGCAATAATGAAGGAGACCTTCGAAGCATTCATGGCGCATTAGAAACACTCCTTAGTTGCTTGGGACGAGCCACAATTTACTGTTGGGGGTATGTTGGAGAGGCATTTTGGATACATTTTGGGATCTACACCAAAATAAATTTGAAGACTAAAAGGAATTTAGAAGATGGACCAAAGTGCACAATGAAAGAATACTTCAAGGAGTCAAAGAGTGTGACAAAAAGATGCACGTCGAAGTAGCACACAAAAGGAGAAAAAATGGTTATAAAACATTGGGTTTTGGGGGAAACTTGGTCTACTTTTGTAATGGGTTTCTGGGGGACACTTTGTCCAATTTTGTAATGAGCTTAGTCATATTACTATGTATAAATATGTAATGTGTTTTTGAGCCAAGGGAGATATGATGTGTGTTTATAGTTCTTTTTGGGTAAGGGAGTTGAGTGAAGGAAGAAATATGAGGTATGACTAAGGAGTGAACACACAATGCAACTGAATGGCTAGGAAAGTTTGGAAAATGATACTATTGCATATTTTTTAGTGTAGTGCGTAGTTTTAAGAGAACTATCAATGAATAATATAAGAAACCATTTGTTGTGGACATAGCCCAAGTTGGGTTAACCATGCAAATATGTGTGTTGTGATGTATTTTCTTGGCACTTTATGATGTTTAATCTTATGGTGTGAATGGGTTGTTTACTTATGATATTATAATGTTGCGCAATGAAGTATCTAATAACTGAATGGATGTTTAATGAGAGAATTCCACATTCAGAACATGTTGAATGTTGAATAATTGTTAAGTAATGAGAACTGCACACATGGGTAAATAAGAGGTTGAATTTCCCGCTTCCCCTCATCACTACAAAACCTTGGTTCTTGCAGCCCCTATAGATGCCTCAGGTGAGACTTCACTTTCTCTATAGGTGATGTCAAAAGGTTCAGTGTATAAAGGTTTTGTTGGTATTTAAATGATTAACCTATGTCTGCCCCCTGCGTGCCAATGCAAGATATGATTTAGGAAAGAGAGACTTGGAGGACAGAGGAATGAACCTCTAATAGTCAAGGATGATTAAGATCCTTGCAAGAAAATTCATGAACTAATGTGTCATGAATGCATTGACCAATCAAGAATGACTGGGAACAATAGTGCTCACAAGAAACACATTGACTTAATTCATTGAGGAAATGTATGTTTGCATGAGAGAGAAGGAAATGGAATTCCCTTTATTGAAGAAGGATGATCCAATACTATACCAGAGTTGTAGAATTGTAAAGAGAGGAATTTAATGACCATAGATGTTGCCACCTTGGTTACTAGTGAAGAAATAATTGTTTGAACTCATTTTTACAAAGTTTTAATTTCATATCATGATAATTTGAATTGAGTTCATGATCGGTTTGTGGCAGGGAGAAAACTCATGTTGTAATGATAAATGATGATAAAGAATCCATGTGGTAAGAGGTTGGTTGAGTTCCAAAACTCCACAACAAAGTCCCTAATATGAAATGTGGTAATATGAGATCAATTGAATGGTGCATTTTGTGTGAATGTGACCATGAACATTGACACATTTATTAAACTCATTTAATTGGAAAAGATTGGATGCTGAAATGATGCATGGGTAAGGAAGATTATTTAATTTATCTTTATATCTTTGAATATATAAAATTGATTTAAATGTTAGGATGCACAATTCTGAAATTTTTGCGAGCCACTACAAGTGTCCAATGAAATTATAATGTGCATGAGAACTAACAGCGATTTAGTTGTGTGAGTATTGAAATTGTAGGAAAGAAGTGTCTTAGATAGGGAAGTGCTATAATCCCATGAGGAATACCAATGCTTTATGAGGCAAACTGATATGAGAAGAAATTCTCATACTTGTGAATCTTGATTCCTATGTGGAATAGATATGAAAATGAAAATTTGTAATTAGAAAAATTTATGATTAATAGATTTGAAATAAAATTTGATTAAATTGATGTTGTATCTCATGGTTACTGTATGCATGAGGTACATGTGAGACAAAATATCTATAGTGGAGGGACATATGATGGTTTTCAATCTTGAAAAGCATGGAAAAAGGCTACTATTGTGACATGAGAACCCTGTGATAATCCATGATATTTGTAAAATAATATTGTGTTGAGGTAACACTGGCCAGAGGGATGCTTCGGTGGAGAAAGTCAAAGGGACACCTCGACTATAAGACACGATGAAGTATTTGAGACTCTTCTTTTGTGAGAAATCATTGGGAAGGAAAGATGGATCGCTTGAGGGATTGTATAGAAGAGAAGGGGATACTTGAGCTTGGGCTTGGAGGGTGAGTGAATGAAAGGAATATGAGACTTCGATGACTCCTTTAAAGTGTTGATTGGAATCATGCAGACTATGTGTATGTCAAGGAAACAATGCGCCAAGTTAATATGATAGCCATATGGATGTAGATCCATGAATTGCATAGATAAGTATTGTGATGATGCGAATATTTCCTCTTGAGTTTTGAACAACAATAAAATGTTTTTGCATAAAATGGTGATTTATATGCTTGTTGTTTGAAATTATATTGGGCATTGGAAAAAGGACAAGAGTCTGGGAAAGGACAAGACCAAGAAAAGGAACACATTTCTAAAGTCTATGAAATATGGAAACATGGTTGGTGTTGATAAGATGAAAAAAAATACCTAGCACAATGTTCCTTTAAGGGGGAGGGGATTGTAACACCCTTGTTTCCCTAGTTTGTAAACATAATTGATATTATTTCCAAAAACCATTGGTAGGTTTGTTATGTGTAAATTTTGAAAGATGGTGAAACTTTGAAAGGGGATGAGATGTAAATACTTATGTTATTAATATAAGAAGAAAATGTTGAATAACTATTGAAGGGTATTGCCTATACATGTTATGATTTCATGAGAGGGAATGGTAAGGGGAACCATGACTAGTTGAGACGACCCCTTCCATAGTACTCTATTGGATTTAAAAATACTAAGACCCAGAATAGTCCTTTGTCCTAGAGGATTTAATTACTAGTCAAGATGGTGGTTGGTTGGTCCTCCTAAGAAATCAAAGATAGTATGGGAATAGTACCCATCTGGAAGTTTCTAATCTGACCCATGAATTGGGGAATTTGACACACAAAATCTTATTGTAGAAGGAAAGAAAGAGAGGAAAATCATGGGTAGAAGAGAGGGGATACACACAATTGAGTATGTGGATAAAATATAAGTGGGGGAGGAGTATGGGAAACTCCTTTTTTTATGAGAAAATATAGAGAAGAGAAGAAATACATTTTCTGGGTGCAGGAACCATTGGGAACCATCTTCAAATCAGGGTGACAAACAGGGCCACAAAAATTTAGTGATTGTCTTATCAATCACGAAAGGAAATAAGAGGGGATGGAACTAAGTATTTTTGGGAAGTGAGAGGCCTACCTTATGTTTTATATGACAACCACTGAAGCTCTTTGTGGAAAGAGAATCCCCCTTTCTTGGTGAATTGAAGACTTGGTTTGTTGAGTTCCTGTAGGTGAAGGAGAGTGGCCTTCATATTTCCTCTCTTTTTGAGTAGAAATATTTTCCTCTCATGGAATCATACTCTGGCTAGGGGTCGCCAACTGAGAAAATACCAAGAGTAGTTATGCCTATGGTTGGGTGGAAACTGGTACACCCTTCAATAGTTGCCAACAATTTCTAAAGTAGAGATAAGTGTTTTTTGTTCCTTATATTGCCATGACAAGTCTATTTAATAATATGGATTTAATATGCTATATAATTGTAGGATTTATTATCCTATTAAAGTGGTGGAAATTGTAACTATAATTGTCTAACTAGCTGTGGAATATGAAATAAGGTTAGAAATCATATTTTGTTGTTGGTTTTATACCTAACTATGTTTTAAAAGGAAATTTGTTAGTAACAGTTTTCCATTCAAAGTATGGAGAGAGAGAGAGATGGTCACTTATAGTAGTTTATGTGAAACGATCATTGAGTTATTAGTAAATATTAAAACACTAAAGCACTCCCAGAACAATCTTGGTAATAGGGAATACAATTGCTGACATAAACATGAAGATTGGTCAGCTAGTCCTGGCTAATCTATTGGCTTGAAAAAATTGGTAGGATTAGAGGGAAGTGTATACATCTATTTGGCCTTGAAAGAATAATCCAAATGTTGAAAAAAACTAAAGTACTTTTAAAATAAATAATGAGAAAAGAAGGAGGAATAAAACTCAAGTTCCTAATTTGAAATAAAAAAAAAATAGAAATTGAATGCAATGTAATTTATTAAGTTTCATTAGTATTTTAGCAAGAAAGGAATTTTACCAGGATTTACATAGTAAAATTGATGTCCAAAGGGGAAATATTTTAGAACAATAACTATTCCCTTAAAATAGCAAGGAGATGCATGTAAATAGGAGATTAATAAATTCCAGTAAAAACATAGTTTTACCATGGAGAATTTTTATTTCCAAGAAATGTAGTATTATGGAAAATAATTTAAACAAATAATATGCATGAATTTATAAATGTAAATGTGTAATTATATGTTTTCTGGACAAATCTAAACAAATGGTAAAGTCTGGTAACTATTGGTACATTCCTAATTTACCATTTAAATGTTCTAATATTTGAATAATAAGGATTGGAAACAATTATACTACAACCAAAAATTTATGCCTCGTGCATGAGTAGTGAAAAACTTGAAGTCTTTCTCTTCTATCCAAAAGTTTACATTGTGCTAAGATTTTCCTAGAACTATTCCATGCACAGGCCACTCTGCACTCTTGTAAGAATTATGGTAATGCATTCTTTTAATTAATTTATTAAATTCTCTTGTAATATATTTTCCCTCTCTTTGAACACATAAATATTTATCTTTATGTTAATAATAATTCCATCAGAGTACATCGAAAGGAGAAAAATTTGTTGGCAAATGTTTAACAGGCAGCGTATACTTGTCATTGATGGCAAGTACAGTAGTGATGATGGATTGAGTACAACAACGATGATCAACGGTGCAGTGATAATCGGGGAAGAGAAACAATCGTGTTCGTTGGATCTCTTCCTGAATTCCCGATGGTCGTCGGATCTGAATAAGAGCATGCTGAAGAAGTAGGCCCATAAGGGTTGAGAATCATTTATGTTCATTGGATCCCCTTCAAATTCCCGATAGAACAATGGTCGTCAGATCTGAATGTAGACAAGAAGAGCGCACTAAAGAGGATGACAGATCTCAGACGTTAGATCCAAGGGCAAGCCTTGACCATCGTTGGATCAAGGAGAACCTGAACGCTCTTTAAAGTACAAGGAGAAGTGGGTGTAAAAAATTCCGAAAGAAGGAGGACTATCCATTTATGGGTAGGAAACGTGGGGATAGATCGTCAGTTCACTGACTGGAGAGTCAAAGGAACGATGTTCCCTAACCTCTCGAAATCACGATTTAATCTCAGCCATCAGATTAAGGTTACATCTGGACCGTTGATTCCATTCCATGTCGGAGTTTCGGGGATCGAGAGTTGGAGATGTCAAGTAATATCATCCACAGGAATCCCGATTTCGCGATATGGAAAATTGTGACTTAATCGCAACCATTGAATCAAGATCAGATCTGGATCATTGATTCCATTCCATGTCAGAGTTTTGGGGATCAAGAGTTGGATATGTCAAGTAATATCATCCACACGAATCCCGATTTCGCGAAATGAAAAATCGCGACTTAATTGCAGTCGTTGAATCAAGATCAGATCTAGACCGTTGATCCAACTCCATATAGGAGTTTCGCAAATCGCGACATGGAGAGACAAGAAAACAATGCAACAATGCCGAATTTGTGATATGCAATATTGCGATTTAATTGCAGCCATCAGATCAAGATCTGATCTGGACCATCGATCCGACTCACGTTAGAAAACCACGTCAGCTAGGAACATGTGGCACAACCAGGTAATGAAAAGTGTCAGACTTATTCAACATTTCAAGCACATGTAAGTCATGAATCAGGGTGACATGTGGCAGGTATTCGACACGTGTGACATCAGCAGGTTTACACCACTTCGAAGTTTCAGAAATCGAGGGATAAAGATGTCAAGAAACTCTCAGCATCAGGAGTCCCGAAATGTCGAATTGCGAAACGCCGAAATCCCATCAACCGTCCATATCTGGGGGTTATGTGGACCATTGATTCGACTCCCTTTTAGAGTTTCATGGATCAAGAGTTGGAAGCATCAAGAACATTCACCACAGGAATGTCAAAATCACGATATGCGAAATCGTGAAATGATTTGAGCCGTCAGATCAAGTGTTGATCGGGATCATTGATCCCACGCCATTTCGGGGTATTGGGGATTCCGAATTGGTGAGTCAAGATGCCTCATCTCCAGATTCACGAAATGTGAAATCACGAAAGCATCTTATGCATAAGGTTGTGGTCATAGCCCTTGGTTACCTCAGCGAGAAATGGAGGAAAGAGCTAGAGCAACCAAGATCCTTTTTGGGGATCATGACTGGGGAGGTCGAGACACATGGTTACATTAATGTTGAATTGTCGAATGTCGAAATGCCGAAATGAATGCAAGATTCCATAGAATCAATCCAACGGTACAGGTGAATATGAACAAGATCGGAGGGCTACTGTAGCACGACACAGTGTAACTGCTAGAAACCACTGATGGTTTCAACCAGAGGAGTCGAAGACACTTGGGGATGATTGACAGAGAAGGTGAAGAGCCTCTAGGAGTCTTCAAGGGGGATGAAGATGTTCATGGAGGCGATTGACAGTTGGATGAGCATTGAGGCCTGTAACTGGAACAAAGAAGGTGAGATCGACTGTCACAGAGAAGACAATGAGTCTCAAATTGCCAGAGAAGCTAAGGAATCTCAGTACAACATACAGTGATATTGAACGAGTGGAAAGCGACCAGAGAAGTTGAAGAGTCACGATGATGATCAGACAGAGCACTCAAGTTGCGGAGGAATTTGGCGCGAAGTGAGCATGCAAAGGCATTGCGAATATTGCATGCACAAAGACAACAGAGACTAGAAGAATGCCGAAAAAAGGAAGAGATATGGTGGTCACCAGTGAGGAGAATTGAGGTGTGTGCAAGGAGGCAGAGCATAGGAGCAGAGATGGATAGTAGAGGAATGGTGCACTAAAGGGCTATGGCGTAGAGAGAATAAAAGACAGAAGAACAGAAAGTGCAAGAGGAGTGCAGAAGACACTGATGCAGACATGGCAGAGCAGTGTAATAGAACATCGACAGGGCGAGTAGGCCATTGGATAATTTATATTGCTGTAACAAGTTTTAGTAACAAAGGATTCATAATTCAGGGTGGTTGGGAGGTGCTAGGGAGGATTGGTGTCCTCAAAGGTTCAAGTGGGTGCTTGAACACATGGAGTTAGTGCTTCCTTCTAGTTGGTGCTAGAGAAACCAAGGAGTTGGTTCTTCCTTCTAGTTGGTGGTAGGGAAACCAGGGAGTTGGTGTTTCCTTATAGTTGGTGCTCTAGAAACCAGGGGGTTGGTGCTTCCTTCTAGTGGGTACTAAAGAAAACAGAGAGTCGGTGCTCTCAGCAAGTTCCAGCTTGTGAAACTAGAGGTTGTAGTCTCACAATGAGTTGGTGCTCATATGTATGATAATGTAAAGAATGTATATAATACTTATCATATAAAGAAAAAGAGGTTTTTACCCTGTATGGGTTTCCTTGGGAACTATCTATCTCTCTCTTTCTCATATATGTGAATGATGTTGAATGTGCCTTTGTTTATTTCTCTACATTATTTTGATCATCATTTAGTGCCTTGTAAAGATTTCAAAAGAAGCATAATTGTTTAAGCACGGTAACAACTGCTTCACCCCCCCTCTCAGTTGTCCAACAATTGGTATTAGAGCCGACCCCTTTTATCTAAGGGTAGATCCTAGAGATTAAACATATCAAGACATGAAGGAAATTCAACCAATAAGGCCCCTCTGTTCAATGGAACAAACTTTGCCTTCTGGAAAGTTAGAATGAGAACCTACATAATGGCTTTAGGTGCAGATGTCTGGGATGTGGTAGATACTGGTTATGTAAATCCAGTTGTGCTAGCTAATAAGGATGAAAAACTAGAATTTAGCTTCAACTCTAAGGCTATGAATGCTATCTGGAGTGGGCTTGCAAAAGAAGAATTCGTAAAATTTATGCACATAGAAACTGCCAAAGAAATGTGGGACAAATTCATTAGAAGTTATGAGGGTAATGAGAAGGTAAAGGATGCAAAGATTCAAACCTACAGAATAAAGTTTGAACAACTGAAGATGAAGGAAGATGAAACTATTGGAAAATACTTTCTGAGAATAGAAGAAATGGTAAATGCAATGAAGGCACTTGGTGAAACAATTGGGGAACCTTCTTTAGTTCATAAAATCTTGAGATCTCTCCCAGATAGGTTCAACCCAAAGGTCTCTTCTATAGAAGAAATTAACGATCTAAAAACCATGCAGTTTGATCAACTTCTAGGAATAATGACTGCATATGAAATGAGGATAGTTAAAGATAAACCCACCTCCAAAGAAGCATCATTTAAAGCATACAAGAATGAGGATTCTGAGCCCGATGAAATTGAAGCAAAATTTGTGAAGAGACTGAAGAAGGGATTAGGAAAATACAAAGGTAAGCTACCTTTCAAATGCTTTAACTATGGAAGGATAGGTCATTTTGCAAATAAATGTCCACACAAGAAACATGATCAGAACTATGAAGGTGAAGAGAAGCACAAATTCAAGAGATTTGATAAAAATAAAAGTTTATGTGTAAAAAATGATGACTCCTCGGAAGACACCGATAGTGACTCTTCCTATGAATATAAGGTAAATGACTTCATGCTTATGGCCAAAGAGAATTATGATAATAAAAGCACAGGCAGTGATGAGAATGATGAAGAAGCTGTGGTTGACATTGAAGGAGAACTGATCAGTGCATTGGAAGAGATTGACATTCTAAGAATCAAGAATAGAAAGAAAAGACAATTGTTGATATAATTTGAGAAAGATAGTCAAGAACCTGGTGAATACCTTGTCCTACTAAAAGTAGAATTGGAAGAGGCAAAGAAAATCAAAGAGATTCTGAAACAACAACTATCAGAAAAGAAGACAAGATGTGAATCATTAGAACAAGAAGTAGTGAAAACAAGGAAAGAAATGGAGA
>ML795774.1:166967-179742 GCA_009831015.1 Picea engelmannii
AAGGAGGGAAAGAAATAATCAACAGTCAATAAGTAGGCAACACTGCAACAATAAGTTTGACTTATTGAATAATGAGGTTGAATGCTACACCTGTCATAACTTTGGACATAAATCTATTGACTGTCGGTTAAGGAACTATGAACTAGTTTCAAAATCCCCTGTTGAAAATGTCAAGTTTTGGAAGAAGAAGGAAAGTAACAAGTGTGGATTAGTATTGTCTACTCAAAGAAAAACAAATCCTTGGTATATAGATAGTGGATGCTCCAAACACATGATGGGAGACAAAAGAAAGTTTCTATCTCTAAGTGAAAGAAAATCAGGAACCGTAACCTTTAGAAATGATGCTCCATGAAAAATAAAAGGAAAAGGGATGGTGGGCCTAAGTAATGGAAAAGGAAAATCCCAAGATGTTCTACTTGTGGATGGGCTGAAACATAATCTGCTCAGTGTAAGTCAAATGTGTGACAGAGGATGCGACGTGTTGTTCATGTCCAAGGACTGCAAGATAAAGTCTGTAAACTCAGGACAAGTGGTGGCCAAAGGCATAAGGACAAAAAATAATGTATATGTGCTGAAAGAAAATAGAGAAGAATGTCATCTAAGAAAACATGATGAAAGTTGGTTATGGAATAGGAGACTTGGACATCTAAACTTTGACCACTTAATCAAACTCAAAAACCTCGAGGTAGTAAAAGATCTTCCAAGAATTTCAAAGCCCCAAGATTCAATGTGTAAACCCTACCAAGTAGGGAAGCAAAACATGACACAGTTTAAGTCCAAGAGCTTTACCTCAACAGAGAAACCACTCCAAATAGTCCATATGGATTTATGTGGACCATCAAGACAGGAAGGAACAGGGAAAGAAAACTACTTCATGTTGATTATTGATGATTACTCCAGACTTACTTGGGTTGCCTTTCTCAAAGAAAAAGATGAAGCATTTGAAAAGTTTAAAATATTCAAGGCTTTAACTAAGACTCAAACAGGGAAGAGGTTAAAGGCAGTAAGATCGGACTGGGGAGGAGAGTTTATGTCAAGAGACTTCAAGTAATTATGCGATGAGCATGGGATCAAGAGAGAATACACAATCCCAAGAAATCCACAACAAAATGGAGTAGTTGAGAGGCAAAACAGAACAGTGCAGGAAATAGCCAGGTCAATGATGAATGAGAAGAACATAGGTCAAACCTATTGGGTAGAAGAAATACACACAACAGTCCATGTGCTTAACAAGTCCCACCTCATACCACAAAGTGACAAGACACCTTATGAACTATGGTTTGGAAGACCTGCCGCAATCAAACACTTCAGAGTCTTTGGGAGTAAATGCTACATAAAGAATAATGATGAGAACCTCGACAAATATGATGACAGGGATGATGAAGGTATTTTCTTAGGGTATGCTACAAACAGTAAAGGATACAGATGCTATAATAAGAGGCTGCATAAAATGGTTAACTGTATTGATGTAAAACTCGATGAAGGAATCCCAGCAAGAGAGGTGTACAATAATGATTCTTCTATAGAAGACACAACTAAAGCTGAAGATGAACATGTCCAAGAATCAAAAAATGAAGACTCTGAATCAGATGAAGACTCAGACACTCAGACAGACTCAAATCAGCAGTCAACTACAAATTCCTCCTCCAGAATCATTCAAAAGAATCATCCTGCAAGTCAGATAATTGGGGAAAAAGACAAAGGTGTACAAACCAGAAGAAAGCTAATCAAAAGCACTGAATAATCTCATACAGCCTTCATATCCATGATGGAACCCAAGAATTTTAATGAATCCAACAAACATGACCACTGGGTTAAAGAAATGAATGAAGAACTTGATCAAATTGAGAAAAACAATATGTGGGAGATGGTTCAAAGACCTGAAGGTAAAAATGTCATTGGCTCCAAATGTATCTTTAAGAATAAGTTGAATGAGCAAGGACAAACTATCAGGAACAAAGCGAGGTTAGTATGTAAAGGCTATGCTCAGATAGAAGGACTGGATTTTGATGAAACATTTGTGCCCGTAGCAAGATTAGAAGCTATCAGAATGTTTCTTGCCTATGCTTGTTATAAAAGATTTAAAGTCTACCAAATGGATGTCAAGTCAACCTTTCTCAATGGAGATTTAAGTGAAGAAGTCTATATGGAACAACCAGAGGGTTTCAAATTGTCTGATAACCCTGAATTAGTATGCAAGTTGAAGAAAGATTTATATGGTTTAAAACAAGCCCCTCGAGCCTGGTATCACAGACTAGATATGTATCTCAAAGATAAAGGGTTAAAGAGAGGAACAACTGACAACAATCTGTATATTAAGATAGAGGATAATGAGTTTCTCATCGTACTGGTCTATGTAGATGAAATCATCTTTGGATGTAATAAAGATTCACTGGTACAATGGTTTGCTTCTGCCATGGAGTCTGAATTTGAAATGTCTATGATAGGAGAAATGTCATTTTTCCTTGGTCTGCAAATTACTCAGAGGCCCGAAGGGGTGTTCATTTCTCAAGAAAAATATCTAAGAGAAATGATAAAAAGGTTTCAAATGGAAGATTCTAAACCTGTGGGTACACCTATGGTAAATGGATGTAAAATAAGCAAGGATGATGATTCACTTGATGTTGATCAAAGATCATATCGATCAATGATAGGAAGCCTAATGTACATCACAACATCTCACCCAGACATAATGCATGCTGTAGGAATGGTAGGAAGATATCAGGTTGCACCTAAACAGAGTCACTTGCAAGCTGTCAAAAGGATATTTAGGTACTTAAAAGAAACAATAACTTATGGTTTGTGGTATCCCATAAATCAAAGTCTTCAGTTGACTACTTATTCAGATGCAGATTGGGCAAACTGTGTTGATGAGAGAAAAAGTACCAGTGGAGGAGCATTCTTCTTGGGTGACTCCTTAGTAGCCTGGCTGAGTAAAAAGCAAGGTTCCATTTCTTTATCAACCATAGAGGCAGAGTACATTGTTGTTGCTACCTGTTGCACATAGGTATTATGGATGATTCAGACACTTGCAGACTTAGAGGTACAATACACTGCACCGATCCCAATTCATTGTGATAACACTAGTGCCATCAGTGTGTCTACAAATCTTGTCTTCCACTCAAAGACCAAACATATTCCCATAAAATATCATTTTCTAAGAGAGCAAGTCACCAATCAGACTGTCCAGGTCCATTACATTCCCACTATAGAACAAATTGCAGACATCTTTACTAAATCCCTAGCCAAGACACCGTTTGAATATCTCAGACATAAGATGGGTGTCATCTCGTTTCACGCCTAAAAGAGTCCATCTTGTTAGGGGGAGTTTTGTATTGTTCGAATATCTAATGCCTCCTAAAATTACTGCAACAACTCAAGGGGAGAATGTATCTTCTTTGACATTGATTTCAAAGGGGGAGAAAAGCATTCGGGTGCCTTAGTTGCCATCAGTGACAACGGGGGAGATTGTTGGAAAATGTTTAACAGGCAGCATATACTTTCCATTGATGGAAAGTACAATAGTGATGATGGCTTGAGTACAACAGGGATGATCAACGGTGCAGTGATAATCGGGGAAGAGCAACAATCGTGCTCGTTGGATCTCTTCCTGAACTCCCAATGGCTGTCAGATCTAAATAAAAGCATGGTGAAGAAGTAGGCCTGTAAGGGTTGAGAAGAATTTCTATTCGTTGGATCCCCTTCGAATTCCTGATAGAACGAGGATCATCAGATATAAATGTAGACAAGAAGAGCACACTGAAGAGGATGGAAAATCTCAGATGTTAGATCCAAGCGCAGGACCCGACCATCGTTAGATCAAGGAGAACCTACACACTCTTTAAAGTACAAGGAGAAGTGGGTGTACAAGATTCTGAAAGAAGGAGGACCGTCCATTTACGGATAGGACACGTGGGGATAGATCGTCAGTTCCCTGACTGGAGAGTCAAAGGAACAATGTTCCCTAACCTCTCAAAATCGTGATTTAATCTCAACCGTCAGATTAAGGTTGAATCTGGACCGTTGATTCCAGTCCATGTCAGAGTTTCAGGGATCGAGAGTTGGAGATGTCAAGTAATATCATCCACAGGAATCCCTATTTCGTGATATGAAAAATCGTGACTTAATCTCAACCGTTGAATCAAGATCAGATATGGACCGTTGATTCCAGTCCATGTCGGAGTTTTAGGGATTGAGAGTTGGAGATGTCAAGTAATATCATCCACAGGAATCCCAATTTTGCGATATGAAAAATCGTGACTTAATCATAGCCATTGAATCAAGATCATATCTGGACTGTTGATCCAACTCCATATTGGAGTTTCGCGAATCGCGACATGGAGAGACAAGAAAACAATGCAACATTGGTGAATTTGCGATATGCGATATTGCGATTTAATCGCAGCCGTCAGATCAAGATGTGATCTGGATCGTTGATCCGACTCATGTCAGCAAACCATGTCATCTAGGAACACATGGCACAACCAGGTAATGACAAGTGTCAGACCGATTCAACATTTCAAGAACATGTAAGCCACGAATCAGGGTGACACGTGGCAGGGATTTGGCATGTGTGACATCAACAGGTTTACACCACTTCCGAGTTTCGGAAATCGAGAGATAGAGATGTCAAGAAACTCCCAGCATCAGGAGTCCTGAAATGTTGAATTGCGAAACACCAAAATCCCGTCAACCATCCATCTCTGGGGGTTATGTGGACCATTGATCCAAATCCCTTTCAGAGTTTCATGGATCCGGAGTTGGAAGCATCAAGAACATTCACCACAGGAATGTCAAAATTACGATATGCGAAATCGCGAAATGATTTGAGCCGTCAGATCAAGTGTTGGTCGGGATCGTTGATCCCACTCCATTTCGGGGTATCAAGGATCGCAACTTGGTGAGTCGAGATGCCTCATCTCTAGACTCATGAAATGCAAAATCGCGAAAGCGTCTTATGCATAAGGCTGTGGGCATAGCCCTTGGTTACCTCAGTGAGAAATGGAGGAAAGAGCTAGAGAAACCAAGCTCCTTTTTGGGGATCGTGACTGGGGAGGTCGAGACACATGGTTACACGAATGCTGAATTGCAAAATTTCGAAATCCCGAAATGAATGCAAGATTCCATGGAATCAGTCCAACGGTGCAGGTGAATTTGAACAAGATCAGAGGGCTGCTGTAGCACGACACAGTGTAACTGCCAGAAACCACTGATGGTTTCAACCAGAGGAGTCGAAGACACTTGGGGATGATTGACAGAGAAGGTGAAGAGCCTCTGGGAATCTTCAAGAGGGATGAAGATGTTCATGGAGGCGATTGACAGCTGGATGAGCATTGAGGCCTGTAACTGGAACAGAGAAGGTGAGCTCGACTATCATAGACAATAAAAAGAGTCTCAAACTGCCAGAGAAGCTGAGGAATCTCAGTACAACATACAATGATGTTGAACGAGTGGAAAACGACCAGAGAAGCTGAAGAGTCATGATGATGATCAGACAGAGCACTCAAGTTGCAGAGGAATTTTGTGCGGAGTGAGCATGTAGAGGCAGTGTGAATATTGCATGCACAAAGACAACAGAGACTAGAAAAATGCTAAAAAAGGAAGAGATATGGTGGTCGCCAGTGAGGAGAATTGAGGTGTGTGCAAGGAGGCATAGCACAGGAGCAGAGATGGATAGTAGAGGAATGGTGCACTGAAGGGCTATGGCGCAGAGAGCATAAAAGATAGAAGAACAGAAAGTGCAAGAGGAGTGCAGAAGACATTGATGTAGACAGGGAGGAGCAGTGTAACAGAACATCGACAGGGCGGGTAAGCCATTGAATAATTTTATATTGCTGTAAAAAGTTTTAGTAACAAAGGATTCATAATTCAGGGTGGTTGGGAGGTGCTAGGGAGGACTGGTGTCCTCAAAGGGTCAAGTGGGTGCTTGAACATAGGGAGTTAGTGATTCATTCTACTTGGTGCTAGAGAAACCAAGGAGTTGGTGCTTCCTTCTAGTTGGTTGTAGAGAAACTAGGGAGTTGGTGCTTCCTTCTAGTTGGTGCTAGAGAAACCAGGGGGTTGGTGCTTCCTTCTAGTGGGTACTAGAGAAAATAGAGAGTTGGTGCTCTCAACAAGTTGCAGCTTGCAAAACCAGAGGTTGTAGTCTCACAATGAGTTGGTGCTCATATGTATGATAATGTAAAGAATGTAGATAATACTTATCATATAAAGAAAAAAAGGTTTTTACCATGTATGCGTTTCCTCAGGAACTATCTCTCTCTGTCTTTCTCATATATGTGACTGATGCTGAATGTGCCTTTGTTTATTTCTCTACATTATTGTGATCATCATTGAGTGCCTTGTAAACATTTCAAAAGAAGCATAATTGTTTAAGCACAGTAACAACTGATTCACCCCCCCTCTCAGTTGTCCAACAAAATTTTGGAGTGCCACAACCAATAGAGTTTGCACACATTATAATATTTAATGTTCTTATTAAGATCTTTTGGAGTTGGTCATTCAAAGTAAAATGAAGGGAACATTTGAATAAATTCTGAAGCTATCAGAGTAATGAGAGAGGAGTGAAAGTTCGAAGTCTGAAATCATGGGTAATTTAAGTTCCCACATATATTTAATAATATTAAACTACGCTCTTTTGTGATTGGTGGTCAGAGTAATGAGAGGGGCGCACATGTTTCAAGTGTGAAGACCTTGGGCCAAGGGTCTGAGTTGATATAATATGCAATATATATAATAATAATTTAACACAAATTTCAAAATATTTTAGGAGTTGACCTTTTCGGAGTTGACTGTGAAGGGTTCGGAGCACAACTCCAATGGGTTCGGAGTATAAATCCAAAGAGTTCATAGTATGACTCCGAATAATTCTATGTACATTATCTCAAATATTATAAGGTTTTAAATATACAATATTGTTCGTGAAGGAGGTTTGGAATGACTTGAAATAAAATAAAATATTAAATATATTTAATTCCTTTTATTTTCGATATATATATATATGTGTGTGTGTGTGTGGAGATTTCAATGCAAATTCATAAACCAATTTATTTGATTTATATGTTAATCAAGATTATAAGTCTAAGTATATTATGGTCTAATTAATTATATTAACACATAATGCAATTTATGTTATAATATAATTAATTGGCTTATAAGATAATCATTACAAGAATGGTACTTCAATGAATTATTAGGCTAAGTAAAAATGTAATTACAGTGGGGGGGTAATTATTTGTGGAAACTAATTATCCCTAATCAGGATTAGCTAAATAAAAACCAAGGAGTGGTATTTTTAAGAAAGTATTCATTAAGTATCTTAATCATTTTATAGGAAATCGACAAATGTCAATATCTAGTTGTGTGATCCTTTGTACACTATGGTGTCGTGGCTTGTCGTGATGTGTCCATTTGTCATGCGGATACTGAGCCACATGTCACATCAGGAGATAGGTACACTGTGGAAGAAATGACATGTACACTTTGGCAGCAATGACCAAGGTCGAAAATGAGATTCAATCTCAGTCGTAGATCTTTGAAGGTCACACATAAGCTAAGTGTAGATGGAGTAGGAGAATGGTCATTAAACATTGTGCAAATTGGATACTACGAAGTAATCAGGGTCGTTGGATATATATGTTATATCCATTGAAATATGTGAGGTTGGAGAGAGTTTTTCGGAGTGCTTCAAGTTATAGATATAAAGGAACTCTGACATAGAGACTCTGAGATGTGATCAGAGTCCTTGATTGCTCATCTTTTAGGATCGTTGGATCTATCAGAGTTAGTCATTGATTTAGAGGGCCTGATGGGCCAGCTAACATGTGTTATGTCAAGGCTAGATCAGATGGCGCAAGTGATAGGAAGCCACTTGTTAGTGAGAAATTCTGGACCAATGAGGGTCTAAGGAACTTTAGGAAGTTGTAACTTTTGATTGAGAGCTCAGTTCTGAGCATAACTATAGTCATTCAAAAGCGCTTGACAAGTAGAAGACGATGACAACCTCTAGAGGAGGCTTTGATATTATTGAATAAAAGTGGAAATTTAATACCCCATCCCTTAAAACGTTACTTATGGTGTTGGGTGTCTCACACAATCATTATATATGTGAAATTATCCACAATATATACCCAACAACAAAATTAAAAAAATAATTAACATAACACATATAGTAAATAATATTGTTGTTAAAAAGACCCAACTTTGTTTGAAACATATCTCATCTCAGATGTGGAAAAAATTATAATAAATAATAATAATCTAATTTTAAAATCAAAACCAAGCTAAACACCAAATTATAATAAACCACCATAAACCTTGAAATGGTCAAGAAAATAAAAAACAATCAATAAACTTAAACTCATTAGATACTCCATTTCTTTCTACAATGTAAAAAGATATAGCTTTGACTTATGATATGAAATATATAAATAAATGAAAATGTGATATGAAATATGTTGGCAATTTGGTTGTCATTGATTCAACCTTCATAAATCGGTGAAGTATCGTTGATTGATTGGTTTCAGAAGCATTGTCAATATTCAACATATTGTTACGAAGGTGACTTGAATGTCAAGCATTGTCAATATTGGACATAATTTTATGAAGTTTGGACATAATGTTATGAAGGTGACTTGATTGTCAAGCATTGTCAATATTGGCCATAAAGTTATGAAGGTGACTTGAATGTCAAGCATTTTCAATATTGGACACAATGTTATGAAGGTGACTTGAATATCAGTAGAAAGATAATATTGACTAATATATTGTATGAGCTTGATATAGTCATCCTACATTGTATAAGGTTGATATTGTGTCATTAACATCCACGCACAAAAGAAGAAATTGTGAACAAACTGTCCAGATAAAAAGGGTAAATGGATAATCCAATATGGACCCATACAAATCACAAATAAAGAAGTTAATAAGACATGTTTCATTAAAACTGATTCAGAAAATATCAATTAAAGAGGATTCTAGAGATGAGACATAATGTCAGTGGTAGATGTTTTGTGAGGAAGCATTGACATCATCGAATCACAAGTCGAGTCGATTTAGACAAAAATAATGTCGACTATCTAGAAGTTGATTGACTGCAAGACGAGTCAAAGACAAGTGGACAGACTACAAGCCTCTGTTGGCATATTGAGAGGGGGGGGGTGAATAAGTATCACCACTTTTTCACAATTAGCAATTACTTTTTATATTTTATTGATTACCACAATGAATCAACAATGATTGTATGCAAAATCAATTATATAAATATATTTAACAGGAATTACAAGTTTTTATAAATAATAGTGAAGGACACCAATCCTTTTTAGAGAACCAAATTTAGGAGACACCAATCCCCTTCCTTAGGGAACCAACACTAGGAAGCACCAAATCCCTCGTCTTTAGGTAACAAACCCTAGGAAGCACCAACTCCCTTGTATTTAGGGAACCAACCCTAGGAAGCTCCAACTCCCTTATCTTTTAAAATTTTCTTAGTAAGGATATGAATCCTTCCATGTGCCTCCCTTCCACCCTCACTTCATAAGAACATTTTTTCTTCTTCGACTCTGCTTCTGTTTTTATATTCTTATATGGAATGTAGAGAGATTTTATTCTCACCACTCTTTCTCATTTATATACTCTTCCAACTGGTGTGAGCTATGAAACATTATGTACCTTTGTTAGGACCTTCGCACCTCTTCATTAACAATAATCTCGTTTGTTTTTCTTTATTCAAATATTATTGAGAATCCTTTTCAATTTAATGAAAATAATTTTCATTAATCGATCATAGGTATGGATCGATTTCATTTAACTTAATTTTATGTCTCTATAAATATTGTAGAAATCAAATTCTATAGAATCACTTCCTTCAAACCATTTACATGTGACCATATGCGCAAAACCACAGGCTTATTAATTTAAGAGCTACCTCTTATTTTACCCTTATTTATTTATTCCATACAACTGCAAGTGGTGACCAATAACTAGGCCAAGCGAGTGCTTGATCACTTATCAAAATAAATGATCACGTTTTAATCTCACGATGAGATGGATGATTCTTATTTATTTCTGAACTTCGACTATTCGTGGCACCTGGACTTCGAAATAAAAATTCCTTTGAAGTGATTACCTATTGAATAAGTCATAAATAAATGGTGACCACTTGTTGTCAGTTAACACCTTCATTTGCGCTATCCTTCCACTATGCTTGATCATTGTTTGGGAACACTCCCAAATTAGATCAATGGTTAGAGTTAACTTCGGCCTTCGGCGCTTTAGGTGATTTCTTGTACACACACCTTCAATCTTTCAAAGTTCATTTCACCGAAGTAGATCAGATGGTTGGATTTCACTTACATGATGAGCAATTCTCGATCATTTTGGAACTTTGGGGATCTTATAATTTTCTGGTGGTGAAACTCTCGAAGTACATACTCCCAGAGTGACATAGCTGCAGACATGACTTGGCACTGGTCGAGTGGCTTCCATGTGTCACTTAGATTCATGATTTACACATACATGAAATGATAATAGCACCTTGAAACTTGTCAACATTTGATTGTACCACGTTTCCTTGCTGGCATGGTCTGTTGTCGTGGATCTCCTTATGTGTGTGTTACGTGTCTCTACTTCATAACTTTGGCCTTAGGGTGATTTTACATGTTCTCAACCCATTCTTGCCGAAGTGGTCAGCATCAAAGTTGACCACTATCTTGACCCAATGGTTATCAAGTATTCTTCAGATCTGATGGTCCTCATTTACTTTGGGAATTTGGGGCTCTGGCCTTCGTCTTTGTTTATCCTATCCTTCCACTTTATATAGATCAGGCGGTCAATATGACTCTTGAAATATTTCTTAGATTGGACGACTCATGTTCTCTTCAGAACATTTTTGGCTTGCACTGTCCTTCCACTAAACTTGATCCAACAATCGGGATGCTCTCGGAGTAGATCAACGATCAGGGATGATTGTGGGCTCCCAACTAGCACAATGTTTATAACTATCATTGAGATTTGCAATGGAAACTAATCGTTGGTAGTGAAACTGATGCCAACCGTAGATCTATTAGAGGGTGACAAACGATGGTCTAGACTAATTGCAGTATCGGAATTAACATGTTGTTTAATCTTCCCTTTGTGCTCCAAAATCAATCCCTACCCTTGATCTGGAGCTTTCGTATACAACAATCACAACTTGATCTGATTGTTGACCAGTCCTCCAACGATCCTTCTCTTGTAACTCCCAGATCTGACCATCCTAGTTTGTCCTAAATCTGCATCAGTGGACATGATTCTTCCTTGATTATTTTATAGTTATATTGTGCAGATTTCAATTATGATCACACTTCTGCAATGTGCTTTCCCTTATGAGATTTTTGGTTCTGTACTTGGATTCCTCATTTATAACAAATCATCATCACATCACAACAACATTGATTGTTTTGACATAAATTACAACATATCAAGGACAATACATCCAAAAATCTGTAGATTGAAGGAAGTTGGATAAGACAAGCCGATCAATTTCAAGATGATTCGAATACATGTCGACCAACTGATAGTCGAATTCAAATGAAAATTGAGTCAAGAAATACAGGCCAAGAAAAAAAATTCGAGATGACTAAAGTCAAATTTCTCAAGTTGGTTTTCTTCCAAGTTGAGTCTGTCCAAGAAAGAAGTAACCTAAAGTTCAAATTCAAAGAAAACTTAAATACAAATTGGTTTGAAGCTGAAGCAACATGGGTCAACTAGAATTGGAATACTCAAGTCGAAATTTCTCCTAGTTGAGTTGACCAAAAATATGTTTTTCGGTCGAATGAGGAAGTGAATACAAAAAAGGGTGAGACCAAGTCAAATATTTAGTGAGTAGAAGTTGAAAGGGAATCGATTTTAATATAACCATCAAGTAAAATGTTTACAAGTTGAGTTTAAATAATCACCAACAAAGGAGATATGTGGAGGTCGATTTAGACATTCACGAAAAGGTAATATGTATTGAAGTCGATCTGGCATCCGATGATGAAAGGAAAATATGGGCAAGTTTCCTTCAAAGAACTACCTGTACCAACCACCTTGCACACTTTTTGGGAAATTTCTCATGTTTTGGATAATTGGGCATGTTAGGAAAAACCCCTATGTCGTAGAATTTTAAAATTCATTTCCATCACTCCAGAATCTTCATACGAAAATATCTTCCTAAATTGGTGTACGCAAATTAATTAATAAAAGTAATAATTTGTGTTAATTAAATGAAGGGGTACAATGTTTCATTCCAAAAGGACACATTGTTTCAAAGTGGCACCTTTTGGAGGACTATATAAGTAAAGGAATATGAAGGGAAGATGGTGTCTTGGTGGATATATATATATATATATATATATATATATATATATATATATATAATGGATTGAATGAAAGTTCATTCTATCAGGTTGGTGCTTGTTTATAAGATGACTCTTTTCATGAGGATTGAATTCCTCACATCTCAGTTGGATCTGAGATCAAGAAGATGGGTCTTGTTATGAGGGTTGGATTCCTCATTTCTCAGTTGGATCTGAGAAATACAAGTTGGGTCTCTCATATTTAGTTGAAGTTGAAGATATTAAAAGATTGATTTTATTTGTATTCATTTAAGGTAAATAAATAAAATAATAATATTTTATCTACTTCATATAGTTTGTGTTATACATGTTTATGAATAATTAATTGAACTGCATGTATATTATTCAATTAATTTAGGTAAATATATGAAAGTGTGAAAAGTAGCCAAAAGTTCCAG
>ML795774.1:185343-203723 GCA_009831015.1 Picea engelmannii
AAGAGGGTTTTCCTTCTTCCTTCTTTGCTACAACTGTCCTCTTGTTTTTCCCATTTCCTTTTCTGTTGAAATGGTTTTTAGAGTGCTTGAATGGATTTTCCCCCTATCCATTCTTACCCCTTCTTTCAAGGTGAGTGGCTTGCACAAAAAATTCGTCAAGATTGGTGGGGTTAAACAATAGTAAAGTATGACAAATATAACTATGAAGTGCGCAAATATACTTCATTAACATTTCATAGGAATCTAAAGGAATGTTTAGTGCAAGTGTTTTCTTAGTAAATTCCTCTGTGAAACTTTGGACAATTTGACCTTTACTTTGCCTTAAATTTTTCCATTCCATCATTTCTTTATGTAAATACCCTAATGGATAAAATTGCTTCCTTATCTCTGATTTAAGTTCCGACCATGAGGAAAGAAGATTACCACACTTACTTCTGTCTTGAAGCTTTCTCTCCCACCATACGAGACCGGTGCCTTCCAACCGAACAGAAGTGAGTTGTACTTTAACTTCGTTTTCATCAATATGTTGAACATGGAAATACACTTCAACCTGTTTGATCCAATTATCTATATTTTCGGGATTAACATCTCCATTATACATAGGTAAAGTAAATTTTACATTAATATTTAATAATGGTTTCTTAAAAGAGGCTTTATGGCTAGAATGATGAGAATGATGAGAATGCTCAGAGGAAGAAGAAATATAACTCGAAGGCGAAGACAAAGGCTCAAGAGGATCTCCTCTAGCCCCTTGGTTTACCGAAGCATAATCATATGCATGTCCTTTGTTTTTCTTCCCTTTCTTCTTCATCCTCTTCTCGTAATCTCCATCCATTCGTTCGACCATTTCTAGCATGCGATAAAACACCATGTAATAGTTTTTTTTTTGTTCATCACGCTTGTCCTCTTCTTCCATTTTTTTCCTTCTAGATACATAACCAACTTCGGAATTGAAATTCTTAAGATTTCCTTCACCCTGTTTATGCTTGGCCCTAGTAAGCATTCAAACTCAACAATTCAAGTCAAAGATGACTGCTCTGATACCAACATGATCTGGGATCTTTTCATCATGACTTATAAAGAATTGCATTAAATGAGCATAAATTAAAGTGCACCATTAAAGAAGGGAAAACTAAAAAATGAAGAGACGTAAGCATCATATCTGAACACAAAAAATTGATAACGAAGTTCTTCCCCGGTGGACTACGTCTCCGGTCCTTCTCTCAAATGGGTGGGCTCTTTCATTAACTCAGTAAAAGAATTTAGAAAAATACATAAGTATACCTCATTCTGGAATAAATCTGCAGAAATAATAATCAGATCCGAAAACAGACATCACCATTGAATTTGTGGCATCAAATTACCCAAAAACATCTATCTCCACGGCTCGATTTGACTCTGGCACTCCCAGGCCCAAGAAGAATTTTGTCTCAGTTTTTGTTCCCTCTGCAACATGCAATAATGATAGTCCTTTGCCTCATAAACCGTTCTCGTAGTCGTACGACCATGCCTCCCCTCTGGCTAGGAGAAAACCTAGCTTAAATAGTAACTAGGCGGATGGATTTACCAATGGGTCTGTTAGGCGAATTGGTTATTTGCACTAAAGTTAAAGCATTGAATGTGGGGGAAGTCCCAGGGTCAAACCTGCGGGCCTCCCATTTTGGTTCTTTGGTTGTAACCTCTGTTATACTTGGTTGTCGTCTTCTAGACATGGAGGATGTAGCCAAATATGACAGGACCTCCTCCAGATTTGGCAGGGTCCTGTTATATATATATTTTTTTATTTTTCGGTCACAGGCCCTCCTTGGGAATTATGGGGGTGCCATGTGGTGCCCTCATATTGGGCCACGTGGAATCCACTGATTGTCCCACCTGGCTTCTATTTTCACCTCCACATAAAATCCGTATAGGACACGTGTCACCTTATGGGTGGTGCCACGTGGTGTCACCTGGGGGTGCCATGTGGCACTTCTCTACCGATCCACATGGAGCCCTAAAAATCCTATTGGCAGGTGACACATGGAAGCCTTCGGTGCTTCCACATGGAATTATGACATCAACAACCGTGATGTTGATGTTATCCTACCATGTCAGCTTCCAATGCCATGCTGACATCAGCAGTATGGATGATGATGTGGCCCATGTTGACTTTCCCTATTTGACCACAACTTTGACTGCAAGTATCTTTCAATCTGTAACTCCATTTGACGATTTGTTTGCGCTGTTAGAAATCTTGTAATGCCCTCTTCACGATCATGTCATTTTCACTGAGTTTTTGGAAATTTTATTTTTTTCCCTTTCTCTGTCTGCTAGAGCCATTCTGAGTGTTCTAAGTTGCATCTGTGAGTTCTGAGTTGTTCTTAGCCTTCTTTGGATCCCTTTTGGATCAAACAATCTTCATTTTTTCTAGCATGTATAAAGAAAATCATATGGTGGGATATCTAATTTGTTTGCTTGGCCTAGATTCTAGGACATGAGACCTCCACCTCCTCTTCACAGCAAGAGATAAAAGAAAGTAAAGACCACATTCGACGAGTTTGTGAAAATATTTCATGGGGAAATTGGAGAGAATGTTGTGTGTGTGTTGTGCAGTAGCAGGTAAAAAAGAGATATCATATTGTCAAAGACGAGAAACATGTATCATATTGTGAAGGATGAGAAACACATATCATATTGTGAAGGACAAGAAACACATTTGCAGGATCATGTAGTTTTGCATGGTGTTGTAAATGGAAGCAACAGATCAACTTAACAACAGATGCACTCTAGGTTATGGTTTATAGAAAACATTAAATGCTAAGAAGTAATGCTAGATTCATTTCTAGCATTACTTCATTTCAAAAAAATGAGTACACAAACATATGCTGATAAACTAAGTTATTTTCTCCCTCTTCCTTGGGAAGAGGCGAAATAAGAGGTCGAACTTAAAACTTAAGTTAATGAACCACCTAAATTGCATGATTTACGGAAAAATTTGGTTAAAATGATTATAAGGCATTGGTTTATGTGCCAAGTTAATAGGAATAGTGAAAATCGATTACTAAGAGTCCCTCAACCCGAAGGGAAGGGATTAATAAGAAAGTTATGTTATTTTTATTCCAAAAGTTAACTGAAACAATCATTTTTAATATATCTGAATAACATCCATACATTCGAAAGGCCAACCATGCTTAACTTTTAATTAATAAAAGAGAATATGACATAACAAGGAAAACAATGGAGAGTAATAAAGATGGCATAACAAGGAAAACAAACAAATATACTATGATGTAGTTGAAATGTTTTATTTTTAGATTTTTTTTTGGTAATCATTAATAAAATTTAATTATACAATTTTTGCTGAAATCACAATTTTTTGTTTCTTAAATTTTTTTTTGAATACATATATTAATTCAACACCCTAATGTTTTTTAAAACACTCAGATTATACAATCCCAACAACTCAAATCTACAATTTTAACAATTTATGACCAATTTTCTAGCAAAATTGGTCAGAAAATAAATCAAAAAATAAAACATTTAGATTACATTATATACTACTCTAAGTATTCATATTTGTTACCCTTCCAAAAGACCACTTAGAACAAGTTTTAATAGCCAATGATGTTGTCTAAACGTTCTACGGTTTGGCTCTTTTCTCTAGAATTCGACGACATAAATCTGGACGAAATCACAATTTTCCGTTATTTAAATTACATTTTTGAATGTATAAATTTATTCATCATACTGAAAAACCCTTAGTACACTCAGATTATATAAATTTAGCCACTCAAATATCTAAATCTAACTATTTTTCACCAGATTTCAAACAAAATTAAACATATAATATCCTTTAAAAAAATCTACATCACCAATGACCTTGAAATCACCCAACATGATTAAAAAAACAATATGAAAATACATCTCTAACGAGTCTTGATAGCCCACTCTTTCGAATATGAATGGACCTTTTAGGGATCCAAATCTCTATTTGAATCACCTCTCTATCTTATCTAAATATCATTTTGGATAACGTTTGCCTCCAACTCGAGGGATTTTTCAACCTATGAAGCAATAATACAAGTAGTTAGCATGCATAATACAAGTAGTTAGCATGCATATGATTTTTTTTTAATATGCTTTTATAACTATCATTATTTAATTAAGGAATAGTCTAATGAAGTGTAATTAGTTTATAATAATGAAGGAAGATTTTTTCATCAATAAATCACAAGTAGTTGGTATTTAGGATTTCGATCGTTCGCATGGAAGATACACTAAACTAAGGATAAACCATGTTTCGGGCATTTAAATATTGAGTATGAGGAATACCACCACCTTTATTTCAACATTAAACTTATATTAAGAATGTTATTCATAAATAAAATATATAAATTTAATTTAGGAATATTATAATCAATTGTAACTAGTGTACAATAATCGAGGAAGATATTTTCGGTCAATAAATTATAAGTAGTGGGTATTTATTTTGTCAAAATTGATTAGGATTTGAACCATTTGCATGGAAGAGACATCAAACTAAGGACACGTCATGTTTTTTGGAATTTAAATATTGGATGTGAGGAATACTATAATTCTTATTTAGACATTAAACTTATATTAGGAATGTTGTTTATGAATGTGGGGAAGTATGTCATGGGTTTCTCATGAATTTTTCATATAAAAAGTAATCTTTTTCTCCACAAACACACAGTCTAATGAAAATCACATGGGATCTCCTCTCTTTTCAAGAATATTTAGATGGAGTAAAACTTAACCATCAATAAAACTTTAAGGGATTAGACTAGATTTGAACCTATAATTTATGACTTTGCATCGATAATATTCCTTGATAAGATGGTTTAACAAATTGAATCAACCCTTGGGGATTTGTTTGTATATGCATGTGAGAGAGAGAGAGAGAGTTATCACTATTAATTTCAACATAATAATTGATATTTATGCAACATTTTTTTCCTCTCTACAAATTTGTTGCGATGATTTTTTTTTTTTTAATCACATGTAGACAATGTTATTGTACCGTATAATATAGATATCATTAATTTTTTTATATATTGTATTTACATTAAATAATTTTAATTTCCAAATTATTCTTCAATGATCATAAAAGTTTATAAATTTCACATATTATCAAATAACCAATATCTATGGTGTTTTGTTTCCTATTGTGACAGGTGACTCAATTTTAGTGAAGTTGGTGTTGATTCTATTCATCGATAATGATAAGAGATTGTAAAAATTATTTACACCTTGGAGAAGGGACTCTTATAACATTTCATGAATATTTAGGCATATATTTTCCATGAATATTTAAGCATACATTTTAGAGTATTTAGTAAATGACATTGAATTATCAAGTGTTATGAGTTCTAGATAGATGTTTCTCTTACAAAATACACAAAGGAACTAAATGTTTTCATAAGACAATGAGAAATAATCAAAGGTTGTATGGAAAATGAAAATGACATTCTAAACTTTTTGTACTTTGTGAGAGAGAAGATTATTGAACTTCACATTAATGAACCACGAGTATGGAAAGTCAAAGAGAAAGAAAGCGAAGCAAATGAACATAAAATACAAGTAATAGTTTTAGAGAAAAATGGATAGTGTTACACATTAAGACTTAATAATAAAAATATTCCATAATAAACACAATATAAATGATAAATATTTTATCAATAGATATTAAGTACATCACATGATATGACTAGTTGTTTTAGAGTAAACTCTCTTTTGGATAGGTGATCCTTCTCACTAACTTGATTATGGTTAGTGATACACAACGAGATAGGACATTATGTATTTTTACTCTAGATTTGAAACTGATACATTCAATTTAAGATACAAATAGAGGAGAGTAGGTATTATCTTATTCAGAAGGTTGTTCTATTATTATTTAGAGTGAAACAACTCCAAGATATTGCTCCTAGCTCCTACAATCTATCACATTCACACAAGCAAAAAGACACACCTTTTGTTTGGTCACCAAAATGCCATCTTTTTACCAAACCTTTTCCTTGAATTTTAATCATTTTCTACTTGTTTGTAACCTTGTATTAAGACCATTTTAATGTTTATATGTGAGATTAGGTTCCATATTTTCCAATGCATTTATTTTAGTATTTTAAGTGAGTTTATGATAAAATATTTTCCAATGCATTTATTTTAGTAGTGAGTTTATGATTAAATATTAGAAAAACATAACATGTTTTCACTTATCCTTGAAATTTGGGTGAATTTGGTGATGTTTACAAGTATATTTGGAGATTCCAACAATGCCAAATTTTACCACTTAGACTCAAATTCAAATTTCCTCTTCAACCCTTGAAGATTTGATGAAAATTTGGGAGGATCACTCAAGTATCTTGGATGGAGAAGAATAATGTAAGATTTGTAATAAAATATTTTAGAGATATTTGTGGGAATATTTTTAGAGATACTATTTGCTAATTATTAGTAAATGATTGTAACCACATGATAGATATGTCGATCTGAATTTATTACCAGTTATCTTATTTTTTATATAAATAAGAGTGCCTTCTCCATTTGAAAGGGAGGACTCTTGGAGCATATGTCTAGATTATAATGGAATAGAATAAAATTGTTGACATTTCTCTTCACATAATTTGTCATTCTTTTGTTCTATTAATAGTATGTCTTGATTTAGTTTACAATGTTGTAGAGTAGTTTTGTATCCTGTTCTTTGGAGAATTGTGCTCACTCCAAATATATCATGGTAGTCTTTTATTTTATATGTATTCATGTAATTTTGTAAATTGATTTCATGAGCAATCTTTTTCTTTTGTAGACTAGTTTTCTTTTAAGCAATGATTCATGGAAACAAGATGTGCCTAATTCATACATGACTCGCCTTTCAAGTACATGATCATTACCAAGTATGATTGACCTTTATTTTGATTGATGAAGTGTGGTGTGATTAGTTAAATTCATTTATCTTCATTTATTTTCTATAAGCATATTAGATGGATCATACTTCAAATAATCTAATTTTTCACATACAGTGCTTGCATTTGACAAGTCTACGAACTCTCAGATGGATAATTAAATGTAAAATGATTTATACATATAAATTACTTGACATTTTTAGCATTTTTTCCAAGGAAATACTAAAGGAATTGGGTATTTTGTAGTTTATGAATTTTGCATAATTTGGAAAGCATTTTTCATACATAAAAATAGAGACGGTAAGACGAGAGGTAAGAACCTACACATTCACTATAGAATTTCTAATTCTATGAGGAATCTCTATTTCAAATGAAAGTCATGATAATTTAGAAATGCATGAGTAGACTTATATTGATTTCTTGTTAAAAAATTTTAATCATTTATATTTGCGGTGCAGTAAGAACCACTCCTACTAATCCATTCGCAAGAACATATATTGGATAAGGGATGTATCTGAAGGAGGAAGCAAATCAAGGATAAGGATGCTTCTCAAAGGACAATAAAACACTTCAAGGTACATCGTTGAAGTTGTTAGCACTAGGAGTCACCTTCAGATTGCATGGAAGGCAAGCCCATTACCCATCAAGTTATAAGTGAGTGTAAGGGTGTTTAAAGGGTCAAATGGAAAAGGACTCAAGTGATAATATTCTAACTCGGATAACAGGGCTAGCATACACCAACAATTAAGTTCTTGGCTAATTTCAATCAGTAGTTTGGGAATAAGTATGAATAGAGAGAAGAATTGAATGAGAGAAGTGTAGGGGCTTCTGTAAACATCAGGTCAACAAGAGCCTAAGGAGGAAATCTTATTAACACAAGGTCTTCTTGAACTGAGAAACTAAGGAAGCTAAATAAACATCATGATAACATAATGATCAAACATCCATCATAACATCACCACAATCATTCATGTGAATCATTCAAAGCATTAACATTTAGCATCAGAAGCAAATAGACTGAAAGAGAAGTTGATTTCTATTAGTCAAAAAGTCTTAAGTCCGGTACATCACTAGATCACAGTTACTTCATCAAAATATTACAATATAAGGGAGCCTTTCTCAACCATCCGAACTTACTAAAGCAAATGATCTATATATTTATAAAAAAAGGGAGGCAACAACTAGAGGTACGAGATGGCATCCTTCCCCTGAAAAACTCCAAACATTTATTTCATCTAACAACTTATCTTAACAACTTATGCTATAAAACAGGAAAATGTTGGTGACTAATCCAACTGAATTTCAAACTAATTTGATTCCCTTATGTTGAGAAACTCCCTGTTCTCCATGTGTCTTTCAAATAATGTGGTTGTCATCATAGTGTCAGCTTCTAATTATCCATCCTTCTTCATCATCAATTGATCCAAAAGTTGTTAGCTTGGTCCCCCTAGATCCCTGGTCTATATTGACAGCTTCCCTGGGTAGCAAATATGGGTAGCGCACCACAAGGAGAAAAGGTAGCACCTATAGGTAGCGTCATTGTGCTGCATATGTGTACGGACTCTACTTTCTGTGCAATATTAAGTAGTGCCTCTGTGTTGCACCTTTGTGCATACCTTTACCCTCTGTAAAATATTCGGTAGAGCCATTAGGTAGCACCACTTGCTCTACGCCTGTGTGCCAATTATTTTCCCTCTGTGAAATATTAGGTAGTTCCATTGGGTAGTGCCACTTATGTTTTGTCTGCATGTAGGTTTGGGTAGCATTACAAAAACGCGGTGCCTTCAATCCTTGAACATGTGCAAAGTAATTTATGGTTTTTCATGATGACAAAACCATTTTAATCAAGAGCCTTGACTGCATAATAGGTAGTGCCTTCTACCAATGGGGAAGATAGAACTTAGAAAAAACCCAAAACTCAAATAGTTAAGCGCTTAGAAGCCTGTATAGATGGGAGAGATAATATTTTCATATTGGTTAACCCTCCCAAAAAGATGCATCCTAAAAAATGGATCTTACCCTTACTAACTATTTTCTCATTTTGACATTTAACCTCATACTGTTTTTGGTAGAAAGAGGATCTTCAATTGACACAAAAAACTTCTTCTTATTAGCATTGATAGTCTACTTTGGTGTATATGTACTCTCCTTAGTTGTTGGTTTGTCATCTTCAATGGCATCTTCAACCAACACCTGTAGATTTCTTTGGGCTACCTCATCTTGAAAATGCTTCAGCTCTGCCTTTAGCTTCCTGTTCTGAGATTGGAATCCTATGTTATGCCTGTAGAGATTCCTTAGCTGTCTATGAAGGGGTTGGGACCTTCTTGCTACAAATATTTCCAAGTCAAGGGTCTGACTGTAACCATCCATGAGCTCTTTCATCTGAGCCAAGTTGACCTTATCTTCTTCTTTAAGATGAGCTATTTCTTTTCTTTCATCTCTAAGCTACTTGATAAGTCTTTTGTAGGTCTAACTATCAGGAGGAACAATGGCATGTACAATCTCAGTAGGATTTTTCTCAGAATCCTCTTCCTCCTACATGGGAAGTGGCTTGTCTACTTCATCAGGTTCTTTGATGACTTTACTTTTATTCTTCTTTCTCATCACATGGGTTTCATCTTTTCTTTCAATAGGTTTACAATGCCTTTCTCATAGGTTTCATCTTTACTCTCCAAAGATATTTTAGTACCTTTATCCTTACCCTTATGTACAAGGGTTTCTTGTTTCACTTCAGTAGGCTGAGAACTACCATTACCCTTCTTCCTCTAGATAAGGTTTTCTGATTTTTCCTCCACAAGATTTTCAATTCTCTTACCCTTCTTCTTTTGAATAGGGGGCTCAAGTAAGGACTGCTCTTTGAAAATCTCCTTAGGAATTGACAACCTTGTGAAAGGTCTTTTACCTTTGATTTCAACTGCTGGAGGAGAAGAGGGAAAGAGGAGATTCTTCCCTTTCTTGGATGCAACTTTGGTAGAATAAGGCATCTCTTCTAACGTTGGTGGAGAAGGTGGTGAAAAATCTATGTGTGGAGAAGGAAAAACTTCCTCCTCGGCTTCCATGACCTTCTTACTAATTTCTGAAACTTGAACATGGGCTCTTCCCTTTCTCTTCATGCTAGTCCCCGCTTTAGTATCACTGGTGGGTGACAAAGGACCTACAATTTGTGATTGAGGAGTAGATACTAGATCCTTCTTGAAGTGAGAAGTAACCAAAAAATGCTCCCATGAAATCTCTTTCTTACCCAATTCCTCAAAGACTAGCATTCTGATCAATCCAGAGTGGAAAAGGCTAGAATCCACATCTTTAGATTTGGCATGTATCCTGTCTGACATTTTACCTATACTCCTCAACAAGTAATAAGGAACATTCATCTCAACCTTACCATTAAAATGTAGAAACAAACTTATATGGTACTGGTACAAGGTGTTTTATCTCCCTTCACAAGTAAAATATCTCTATATGATCTTCAATAATCTGTCAAATTTTTCAATCAGTTGACTCCATGGCATACTATTAGACAATTCATTATCTTGATATTCAGGTTTAAAGAGATCCTTAGAAAAGGCTGAACTCAAAACCATGGCCTTGAACCACGTTTCACCTGTAATGGGGATCTATGTTGTAGCTGAGATAGAGGCTTAAGTTACCTCAAATTCCAAATCCCCAACCTTGGTTTTTCTTCCATAAAAATGCAATGCAAGCTCTTTTTCTACCTCTAGGTGGCCTCTCTGCATGTTTTGACAGAAAGAGAGGCACCCTATTCTCTGAAAATCCTCTCTTACCATGGGATCTGTATCAAAAAGACGCATGTCCATTGGTTTTGTCCTAACTATCTTGCCTGTTTTGTGTGCATTCTTTGATTTAGGGGTCTCCATGACTCAGAATGAGGTCTCTTGAAAGGATTTAAGGGATGGTACTGATTAGGAAGGCTTTGAATGGGGTTTCAAATATACAAGGATGACCCTATGCAGCTAAGTAAAATGTTTGATTTCGATATGAAAGGAGGTAGGGGAAGCAACGCCTCTGGGTAGCGCAACACATACTCAGAGGATAGACTAGTCAAGAGATTGCAACTTCAATGGCTAAGGCAGGAAACCGTAATCCGACTCATATACATGCCATTAGATTTATAGGTATGAAAAAGAGAGGAGGTGAATCTATGATACAAAGATGGATCCTTTACCGCTGTGAAAACTTAGCAAACCAAAACCTAAGCACAAACATCTTGTATAATCTTAATATGCAGAGGATGCAACACGGGATACCTGTGGAGTAGACACCTATTGAGAGATTCAATGAAATCTTAGGATAAAATTTGAGAGAAATTTATCCTTGGAATATTTCTCAGCATCCGATTTAGTTGACATGCGGTCGCTTGATCAGAACTTATGAATTTTCGCAGTGCAACACTCTTGAGTCTTTCAAATTAGGAACCGTTACCAAAGCTCATAAATGCAAGATCTTTGAAGGCATCTTTAACCGACTTCTAGCACTGAAAACAAGGGACATGACATCAGTCATGGAAATCATGACTTGAGGTGGAGGTATAATGAACATGATAGGCGCTATAGAACTGCCTAATGAGTAGGCAGTACATCCACTTAAAAATGTGATTGGATAGGTAAGCAAGCACGTTGAGGTATGACTATGAGGTCATGAGTGAGGAGAGAGGAGTGTCACATCACTCTATTAATGGGAGGGATCGACCTAGGGTCAAGTCTTGAAGTGGACCAAAATGAGTCATGAGCTAAAAGTGTTCAAGGATCAAAAACCAATTTGAGGATCAAATAAGAGCTAAGACTCAAAAAATTTAATCATCTAAGGGGTCCTACCAAACAAAATTTTTAAAGGGATGAGACTTTCAAAAGAAAAATTAAGATCTAAAGCTTGAAAAAGATTGAAAACAAACTAAAAGAACTAAGGAAACTTGGTGTGATAACAAAAGTGTTAAATTCTTTCTTGTCCAAATTTGCATCAATTTACCACAAGTTTTCTAAAAATCCATATTTAATATCTAGATACGGTTATTGTATATTTTTAAAGAATTAAATTATAAAATCATTATCAATACACCCATAAACCATCTCACATACTTAAATCACATTTTTTTGAAAAATTGTCATTTTAAAATTTTGTAGTAAATTGACTTTGAAAAACTCTCAAAAACAGATTTGGGACAATCAATATTTGAGGGACTATATGAAGGAAATTTTAAAATATATTTGTATGGGATATATTCGTCTGAATATAGTTTCAAAATCAATTTTAATCACTTCATTTGGGTATCATATGAAAAAGTTATGCCCAAATTACTAATTGTTGGTCATAAAATATGTGTCATGGAAAATATGCATCTTGACTATTCACAAGCAGATCTAGCATATCAAATCACTACATATTTAAAACATGTTTATAATAGAGTAATTTATTCGAGTATGTTTTAATACTGAATTGAATCACTTAATTTGGAATTGTTATGAAAACATTATTCACAAATTAGTGATTGCCTATCCTAAAACAACATAACAAAAACTTTGCCTCCTAGGTCTATTCAATAGTATTTTTGGGATACCAAATAAAATTCATATTGATTTCTTTTTCTAAAGGAGATAAATAAATTAATATTATTTAATATCCAAGTTAATTCATATCGATCCCACATCAAATAAAAATTATAGGTTCAAAATACTAATTGTTGGTCTAGTAAAAAATTTATAAACAACTCCAGTAAGAAAACTATTCCTCAATATGTTTCGGACTTAAATTAAATTCACTTTAAAAACCTGTTTATACTGGGGATAAACCTATGAACATAATTCAATATGTATTTCGCATCACTTGAATTGGAAATTTAACAAATATTTTATCAATGAAACGTTGTCGGGAGGTCTAGGTGGCCGCCACTTCTCCACAGGTAAAACTTGAATTTTTCTTTGTATATATTCTTTGTATTGGTTTTATATTCATTTTATTTATTTATTTTGTGTGCTTATTGGAAAAATAAATACTAATCACCTTTCTTCCACTATCATCACACATTTTATTGCAGTAAAATGCTTATTTTTGTAGGTCCTCGAAGGATCCAAGGGGGTCAAATTTTATGGAGGAGTGGTTTTCAAAAATCAAATTTTGAAGAACCATGAATTAGGGTGACATCCAAGCCAGGAAAGAGATGTTGAACAAGACATGTTCAAAACACAAGTTCCTTGGAGATTTCTACAAATATTCCAGCTGTTGACCAACAACATCAACAATATCATTTTTTCAAGATGGATAGAGATCAATATGAAGGCTAATGAAGATGAAGATAAATATCAAAGAGAAGTCAAATCCATACCATGTCATATCATATTGATCATGCCATTACTAGAAAAGGAAACCTCATAGAAGATTTTTATTCATTATGTCAGCCACCAATATGGTATGCTCATATATTTCATTCTCTTAGCTTAATAACCCATGCATATTGAAAATGAAGCTTTCATTTGTTTATGTATTCAATATTCAACCTTTTGTATTACGACCGCTAGTAGATAATGGCTTCAACCCATTTTCCCTTCATGATCTTACCATACTTCCTTGCTCCACCCCCGCCCCCCCTAATCCATGGATAAAGCCACTCAAATCACTTGCATATTGATTCACCTCACTTTCCTTTTTCTTTTACCAAATAAATCCCCGCTTGATAGTGAAAATATTTCATTTATGGTTCTTCAAATTATTTTGTTCTATGATTTAGTTGGATGATTTGGGATTCCTTAAGGCCATCCTTCCAACAAATATTGTCCCATCAAATTCAGTAACTTATCTTGGATCAAGATTAGAGATATCTTATAGTTCTCTTGGACTTGCATAAATTAATGGAAATACTCCTCTCTATCAACAACTGAAATTCATCAATGTATCATGATTGGAAAATTCTGTAGGTAACTCGACTTCAACACATATATTTGTACTTGTTAGAATGTACTATGGTACCTTAACAATCATTTTCATAACGATGAGTTGTCTCTTGTTGGTTAATGATATTAATTATTGATTGGTAATCCAACCAATTGTTTCCATGTTCGAATCTAGAACATTTATTCACATGGGCAAAGTTATACCAAGGTTTGTGAATGGATGAAGACTATATGGTTTCATACCATTACTAACAATTTTCATTTTATATATTTTTCAAATATAAAGAGTTCAACACCAGTATATTAGTTCCAACAATAATAAGGTACAAAGGTTCCAGTTTCAGATATTATCCTCTATTCATACAACCAAGAGGAAGAAAGTCGCATAATGATCACATTCCACAATAGGTCAAATGTCTTGTTCCAAATTATTTCACTTCAGATCCATGATTCAGGTAGGTGAAGGTATGTTTATTTTCTACTCTTTAATCAGTAATTCCTTGAAAACTAGAATAGGTGTATTTGGTAAATTCCCCATGTCTACCACAATATTTTTCTTCTCCCATATTCCCTTCCATATTTTCAAATATTTTTGAGGACAAAAAACACCTTTAGTTGGGGGGGTGGGTGGGGGGGCCAGCGGGGGGTGTGTTATTCAAGGCCCATTTCTTACCTTATGCTATCATGACCTCCCATGACCTTTTTAACTCCTTGTGGAATGATGATGATCAACATGTCTTTTCCCCATTTGAATGGTGTTGCTAAAGAAAATTTGAATCCTGTAGCAACTGTAACATCCCCATTTTCAAACCCAAAACTAGAAATGTATATTGTAAATGTAATGCAGGGATGAGATCCAAAACAATGTAATACGTAAAAGATGTAAATTGAATATAATAAATAAAATGTATCACCAACTACATACAGACATAGATGAATATTTTGGGGCTAAGTTATTCAAAAACATAAGTATTCCAACATAGGATGAACACCTTCAGTAACCACTCATACAACCAGATTAAATATCAACACACTGATGTTTTCACATGGTAAGAACTTGATCTAAAAATGAAGAAGACTTGTATTCTTGAAAATATTTGCAAGTTTAATTTTATGTGTTAAAATGAAAACGGATCAATTTGCAACACAAATTTTATAGCAATTACTCATTAAAGATGCATATAAACAACAACAATAACAGTGAATAGAAAACACATAACACAACAAATGATAAAGGAGTTCACCCCTCTCTTGGGCTACATCTCCTGGTCCAACTTCCAATGGATCTTTTGTATTATTTTCTCAAAGTGCCCAAAAATGTGCTTTACAATGCTCAAAATGAAAAATAGACTGCTCCAATGGCTTCAAAACGTCCAAAAACCCCTAGCTGGGCTTTTTCGGCACCTTGTTTTGCCAAAAATTGAAGAAGATAGGCTTCCTGGAAGTCCCCCTTCAAACTTGTTGTCCTCTGCATCTACAAATTGCGCCCTTGTTGGCTCAACCTAGCCCACACACATATTTAAGCATTAAAAATCAGCATTGAATGCAACCGCGCAAACCGTGCAAACTGTAGGATGGTTACGAGTGCACCTAGCCCCTAACCATCAAGGGCGAGCTCATGTGGCCCATGTGACCACGCACAAACATAAACAGGGCTCAAAATTTAAGGGCGAGTAAAGTTGTGACAAGTGACAGGCGTTGTAACCGTTTAACCCACATGTAAAACCAAAATGCATGTGCCAACCGGTGGTCATGGTACCCACGATATGGTCATATGGAAATAGTCGTGTGACCAGGGGTTGGGGCTAAGCCCCAGCCTGGACCCCCACACTAATACATAAACAATTCAAACTTAAAATTATTTAAAACCATACATATAACAAGGCATATGGTGGGGTGCGTTGGCAATGCAGTCTTTACAAAGGTTATACATGTGGGTGGAGGTCATGGGTTCAAACCCGGTGGACTCCAATAAAGTTCTATACAAACAACCAATAACAAGGTGCCACATGGCAGCCCATGACTGGGCCACGTGGAACCGTACAACCAACCAAATACTACCACATGTCGCAATATCACTTGTCCACATCTACCAACTGTCTGCCACTCAGCCCTGCCACGTGTTGTACGGACTGCCACGTCAATAGTCGTACGGACTCTACAAACTATACAGTCAACATCCCTTTTTTTTGCCTACTTTTCATTTTGAACAGAACGCGATATCTCTCGCTCCCGACGTCCGTTTGAACCCAAATGAGTTGTGTTGGGTTCGTAACGATAAGGTCTATGCTCTTGTTCGATTTGAAGTGATTCTGAGCACTTGAATTTTGAGCAAAATTTGATCCCCTGGATCACACCTCCCCATTGGAAAGCTTTTGGACCTCCAAAAGACTATTTTCAGTCTATCTGAAGATGAGGGTATAGTTCCCTCACATTTCCAACCTCAATTCACTTGTCTTTTATTGGATTGGTACCTTTAAGACCAACTCATAGATACTCCACATTTCCTCATTTTGAAGTTGGCATTCTCCTGTCAAGGATGGTGTCTTCATGCAGTTCTGTAAGATATTCTGGTGAAAAATCATCTATAGAAGGAATTTGAACATGCTCTCCTTAATCATCAATCAAAGGAGGCTCATACAATTTCAAATTCTCAACATTAACAACTGCATACATTTGCATATAAGGAGGCAAATCCAAATGAAAGGCATTGCTACCAATCTTCTCAATAATCTTGAAAGGACCATATTTAATTGGTTTCAATTTTTTACCTTCTCCTTTAAGCCTCTCCTTACTAATGTAAAGCCAAACTTCATCTCCAACTTGGAAACTGTGATCAACACGATGCTTGTCATGTCTTATCTTGTACTTGGCTTGACTCTTTTCCAGCTGCTCTTGCACCATTTGATGTATCGACTGAATTTGTTCAATGAAATTTTCTGCCCTATCAATGTCATATTGACCATCAATAGCAATATCCTTTCGAAAGATAAAATCTAAAGGAGATTTTTGCAAGTAGCCAAAAAAATGCTTCAAATGGCGACATTTGAGTTGAAGAGTGCTTAGCTCAATTGTAAGCATGTTGAATGTAGTGTAAATGCTCATCCCAAAGTTAGGATGCTTATTGCAATAAGCACAAAGAAGATGCACCACCGTTCTATTTACCACTTCTGTCTGACCATCAGTTTGCAGATGAAAAGATGTGCTCTTTTTCAGTTTGGTGTCCATGAGTGCCCATAAACTCGACCAAAAACTTCCAACAAATCGAGAATCCCGATAAAAAATAATGGATTTAGGCAATCCAAAATGCACCCAAACATTTTGAAATAACATTTGTGCCATTTGTTCAACTGTAACCTGCTTCTTACAAGGCATCAAAATACACATTTTTCTAAATCGATCAACCACAACATAAAGATAATCATTATTTCGTTTAGACATAGGTAGACCTCCTACAAAATCCATAGAAATACTTTCCCAAGGACGAGAAGAAACTAAAAGTGGAGTATACAAACCCAACTTTCGATTGCTAGGTTTACTTGTGGCACATAACGAACATCCTCGAAGATAGCTCGAAACACTTTCATTCATTTTAGACCAATACCAGTACCTTTGCAAATTAGCCATTGTCTTGCCTACACCAAAATGACTAGCAATAAGAGAAGAATGGGCTTCTCTTATTATGTTGATTCTTTCACCCTGTGGAATACATAGCTTGCCAAAATGATACAAAATATTATCATGCACATGGTAATCCAATTCCTCAACATGGTTAGAATGACACAAAGTCTCATATACTTCTTTAAAATCGGTATCTAAAGAATATTGCTCAACATAACTCTCATGCATGATAGGACTATGCTTAAGAATAACTGAAGCACTAATAATAGGCCTTGAAAGCATATCAACAACTTTGTTATGAATTCCCTTCTTATACCTGATGACCAAGTGGAACTGTTGTAGAAAACCCATCCATCTGAAGTGCCTAGCTTGTTGTAACTTTGTTTGTGATTGTAAGTATTGCAATGGTTGATGATCTGTGTGGACAATGGTTTCTTTCCCCAACAAATAATGTTTCCATTTTTTCACACTTTGTACCAATGCATACAACTCCTTATCATAAGTATGATAGTTAATCACGACACCATTAAAAGTTTCAAAATGGAAACAAATGGGCTTACCATGCTGTAGAAAAACTGCTCCCATTGCATAATTGTTTGCATCTGTTTGGATTTCAAAAGGTTTTCTTAAATTTGGAAATGCAAGAACTAGCGTTGAATTGGTCTCCTCTTTTAAAGTATCAAAAGTCTTCTATTGCTTGCCTCCCCATTGAAAAACTTGCTTGACACTTGTCACTGCATGTAATGGAGCTACAATGGAAGAAAAGTTAGCAATAAAATTTCTCCAATATTGGGTTGCTCCCAAAAAATTTCTTACCTCTATCACATTGTTGGGCTTGGGCCATTCCAATATCACTTTGACCTTGGAGGGATCAATTTTTAATTCGCCTCCACCAAAAATATGCCCTAAGTAAATAAGTGAAGTCTTTCCAAACTCACATTTGGACATCTTC
>ML795774.1:205667-216336 GCA_009831015.1 Picea engelmannii
GTGGAGAAGCACCATTCCCTCCATTTCCATTTGGAGTTTTATCACCACTGTCTCCCTTGTGCTTTGAAGGGTTGGAGCCTTCACCTTGCGACCTTGTATTCCTTTCCATCAAGATTTTCATCATTTCTCTCATTTCCATGATATCCTTTCTGAGATCTTCATCTTCTCCAGGAATATGTTCATGACTCTCTTCATGAACCATACTTGGTGAATGCCTTCTCGAAACTTGCGGTGATGATATAAGCTTCCTCCTTGAAGGATGAGAACTTGGGTCTACAAGTTGACCTTCTCCTCTTGTGAGTTTCAACCTTGTGAGCATCAGAAAACAAAACACTTGCAAATAATAAATTCTTCAAAAATCTATGCTCTTATACCAACTTGATCTAAAAATGAAGAAGACTTGTATTCTTGAAAATATTTGCAAGTTTAATTTTATGTGTTAAAATGAAAACGAATCAATTTTCAACACAAATTTTATAGCAATTACTCATTAAAGATGCATATAAACAACAACAATAACAGTGAATAGAAAACGCATAACACAACAAATGATAAAGGAGTTCACCCCTCTCTTAGGCTACATCTCCTGGTCCAACTTCCAATGGATCTTTTGTATTATTTGCTCAAAGTGCTAAAAAATGTGCTTTACAATGCTCAAAATTCCAAATAGACTGATCCAATGGCTTCAGAACGTCCAAAAACCCTTAGATGGGCTTTTTCGACACCTCGTTTGGCCAAAAATTGAAGAAGATAGGCTTCCTGGAAGTCCCCCTTCAAACTTGTTGTCTTTGCATCTACAAATTTCACCCTTGTTAGCTCAACCTAGCCTACACACATATTTAAGTGTTAAAACTCAGTACCAAATGCAACTGCGCAAAATATGCAAACAGTAGGACGGTTATGAGTGCACCTAGCCCCTAACCGTCAAGGGCGAGGTCATGTGGCCCGTGTGACCACGTGCAAACGCAAACGGGGCTCAAACTTTAAGGGTGAGTAAAGTTGTGACAAGTGGCAGGTGTTGTAACCGTTTAACCCACATGAAAAACCAAAACATGCATGCCAACCGGTGGTCATGGTACCCACGATATGGTCATATGGAAATAGTCGTGCGACCAGGGGCTGGGGCTAAGCCCTAGCCCGAACCCCCGCGCCAATGCATAAACAATTCAAACTTAAAATTATTTAAAACCATACATATAACAAGGAATATCGTGGGGCGCGTTGGCAATGTAGACTTTGCAAAGGTTATACATGTGGGTGGAGGTCACGGGTTCGAACCCGGTGGACTCCAATAAAGTCTTATACAAACAACCAATAACAAGGTGCCACGTGGCAGCCCATGATTGGGCCACGTGGCACCGTACAACCAACCAAATACTACCATGTGTTGCAATATCACTCATCCACATCTGCCAACTATCTGCCACTCAGCGCTGCCATGTGTCGTACGGACTGCCACGTCAGCAACCGTACGGACGGTATAGTCAGGATCCCTTTTTTTGCTTGTTTGTCATTTTGAAAATAATGTGATATATCTCGCTCCCGACGTCCGTTTGAACCGAAACAAGTTGTGTTGGGTTCGTAACAATGAGGCCTACGCTCTTGTTCGATTTGACAGGATTCCGAGCACTTTCAATTTTGAGCAAAATTTTATCCCCTGGATCATAACTCTACAAGGAAACATCCATGGAACCAACCAATGTATCCACTTGGAGAAATTAATTAAAGCAAAAAAAAATATTGAAAATATATTTTCTCACTATCAATCGTCGGAAAATGAAATTCCATGCTATTTAAATAGAGATCATGAACCAATCAAGTGTTATGCCATGAATCAATGTAGCTTTTAAGATAGAGGATAACATGAACCGTTGGATCACTCTATGTTGGGAACATATCATGATTGTCGTATTTCCTAACTACAAACGCATACTAATGCATAGTAAAGAAATACACTACAAAACACACTTTTACCTAACGACACATTAGACCAAGTTGATCTTAACTAACTCTTAAGTATCTAAATATCATAACATATCCCCTTAAGAACAACTTGGGATAGGATTGAAGGATTTACAAAAGTGACACAATAGGAGAAGGAAGGAGGCATTAGAGCCTATAATCCCCTTAATGACAAATTCTTGAACTCTTAACATAGATCAAAGTTTTGAAAGCTTCGCTTATGTAAGAGACTTTGTGAAAATTTCTGCAACTTTATCTTCTATAGGGAAGAAGAGAAGTTCAATAAATCAATCGTGAATGAAATTTCTGATGAAGTGCATGTGTAGCTCGATGTGTTTGATGTGCTGATGTTGAACTAAATATTTGGTGATATTGATGGAACTCTGATTGTCACACCAAAGGTTGGTTGGATGTTGATGCTAGAATACAAACTCTAAAAGGATCTATCAAAGACACAAGGATTCCTAAATTTCATTAACGACTTCTCTTTAATTTGATTCTATTTAAGAGGGAGAAATAACATCTTATTTCTTACAGACCTAAGTGATAGGTCCTAAACCAAGATTGAAAACATAACCTACACTAGATTTTTGATCATCAAGGTCGTTGACCCATTCTGAATCAACGAAATCAACCAATAAAGAAGTCCCCATTGAAACTATAATGTATCTTGAAATTAATTGTAGCCCAAACATATCGAAGTATTCTTTTAGATACTTTTCAATGGATTCCATGGGGTGTTTGCATATACTGATCAACAAGACAAATAGAAATGGAAATACCAGGGCATGTATGAGTAATCTATAAGAGGATACCAACTAATTGATGGTACAAAGTGATATCAAATTCAAGAGAAGTACAGGTGGAAACAATCTTAACTCCATACTGGAAGGGAGAAGGGGATGATTTACAATATTCCATGTGAAAGTGACAAATAAGGTCACAAGCATACTTAGACTGGGAAATAAAAATCCCTTCCTTGGTTTTCAAAACTTGGATGTAATGTCCCACCTATAGGTTGCTATTAATTTTTAATATTTGTTGTAGATTTCCAATGGGTTTTTGGCTCAGGAATTTCACCAAACAGTTGGAATACATGTCAAACATTCACTATATAATCCTTTTTATGTTGTCTATAATTAATTTATGAATTAGTGTTTATGTCAAATAGTTAGTGACACGTCCCACTCCCCCTCTAATAAATGTTGGTTGTTGTTTGGTTTAATATCGACTGTTTGGTAGTGTTTTTATGTGCTTTCTAATTTAAAGATTTTTACAATCAATTTTCATACAATTGTTTCCTTTTTCATAAACTAATATAATCACACATCAACAATAATATGATGTATAAAAACAAGTAACACTACCAATCAGATTCCATTTATTTGCTAAATTAAAGGGCAATATATATACAACAACAATTTACATTTTTGTTTAAATATGACTTGATAAAATGGCATAGGTTATAGATCTGACATACAAGAGTTACTTCTATAGACTGCTTGCTCAGATTCATCCCTTTCAATCTGTCAGTAATGGGTTTCATATCCTTTATAGACCATCAAAATATACTCAAGTGTGTTTCTTTATTACCAAATACTTGTCGCCTTTCCTGAGATAATAATTTTGATCTCACTAAATTCATCCTCTATGGAGAATAATGGGTTTGCAAATAGAAAGACGCCTTGCCATTCACTTAGTGGTTACAGGTGAGGTGAACTTGTCCCATATGGAATATGTAGCCTGCTAATAATGGGAATCTTTCCCAGCAAAGATATGTTTCCTCGGGAGATAAAGGTAATATCATAAACTTTCCATCTTACCCAAAAAATGTGCCAAGAACTAAGAGAAAACCGCTCAGCAAGAGAAGTTTATGTCCTTCCAAGGCTCTCGACCCCCTTTTCTTCAATAGAATATTTTCTCCACATAATTCTTAGCCACAATAGAAAGTTTGATCTCTCCCCTATGGATAACTCATCCCAAGATGAGTGAATCAAACCAAATAATATCAAGCTCAGCTGTCGACAATAAAAAATCAAACAAAATGAAGAAATATTGCAACCAATCGATGAGACTTTTCTCCCAATATGATTTATTCCTCCACACTAAAGCACAATGAAGAAACCCAAACACCAAATGAATAAAACTCAGCTGCAAATGAATGAACTCGGTCCCTATCAAGAATCTTAGCTACCAGTGAAGCACAAATAGTAGATCTGGATGATATACTCCCTGAATTGAATAGGATGGATAAGTCTCACCATTGAATCCAATGTTCGCCGAGGGTTTCCATCCTCAACGCCAAAACAATCCATGATATCTTTCCAAACCAATTTCGAGAAATAATAATGATCAATGATAATGAGAGAATGCCCTCTCTTTCTCTTTTATAACCTCCTTATACCTTTCCTCCCCTTAATTAAATAATTTAAGTGACTTTATAATACTTTATTCAATATTTCCCCCAAAATCACTTAATTAATTTATTGCTATCATTTTAAATTTCCTAAAGGATCACTAAAAATATCACAAATTTCTTGTCATGTTTAACAGACCCATCTAGGAAGTGGTGGTGCTAGAACATGTTTAATTTCAATGGAATTATCTGGAGGAAGGTGAGAAGGCAGAGCTAGATTTTCATCCTCCCTGTCATCATTTGAAGAAGCATAAGAAACCATAATAGGAACAGTAGATGGAACAAATGTCGAATATCCCCTGTAGGCTGAAGAAGGCACAAACATTGAATTAGGCTCGCAAGGAAAGAGATTTTCATGAAATTCAACATCTCTTCTAATAATAATTTCATTACAATGTGGTTGAATAAGTATGTAACCTTTTACATCCTCAAAATAACTAAAAAATGTGCACTTCTTACTTTTAGGTTGTAATTCTTTCCTTTTATCATCAAGAATATGAGCCCATGCTACACTGCCAAATACATAAAAGTGACTTACATATGGCTTAACTTTATTCCATGCTTCTTCCGGTGTTATATTTTTAAGAGCCTTAGTGAGAGTGTTATTTTCTATGTAATTTTCATAGTTAATGGATTCCACCCAATACTTTATACTTAATACCTTAGATTGTATCATACAAGTAACCATTTATTATAAAGTGCAATGCTTGCTTTCAACAACACCATTTTGTGGTGGTGTATATGGAACAATGTGTTTCATTTTGATTCCCTATGTAGAGTAGTAACTTGTAAATTGATTATTCACATATTGACCTCCATTATATGTTCTTAATCTTTGAAGTTGATGTCCAAATTTATTTTCTACAAGTGCCTTGTATGAAAATAACTTATCAAAAAATTTTCTTTTAATTTTTAAGAAATAAACGCTAGTGCATATGGAAAAGTCATCAATGAAATTTAATAAATACTTGCACCAAAAAAAATAAGGATAAGAAAGTGGACCACACAAGTCACGGTGAACAATATGCAAATGGGATGAGGCATGCCAAGAGGCACATTTTTCAAAATTTTGTTTATGATGTTTGTCGAGAATACAACTGACGCAAACACCATCTCTGCATGAAACAATAGGAAGACCAGTTTCCATCTTTTGATTACATAGTTGCTTCAATGAGCCATAATTTAGATGACCAACCCACTCATGCCAATTTTTTCTCACGACATCACTATGAGTAACAAAAACTAATGGAAAATATGATGACCCAAAGTTTTCAAACTTCTACAACCTGGTAATATCATCAACAGTTCCAGTTGCAAGAACATGCTTAGGATATTTTAGATCCTTGATTACAACTTGGTGAGTTGAAAACTCTACGGTTTTACCTTCAACTAAATGAGTGATTTGGTATATTGATAGAAGGTTGCAGGAAAGAATTGGAATACATAATGCATCATTAAAATGACCATTATCTACCTAAACTATTCCATATCCTACAACACTAAGAGATTTATCATCACCAAAAAATAGTTTCTTGGTATTACATTCATTTAGAGTAAAAAATATGGCTTTATCCTTAGCCATATGATAATATGTTCTAGAATCAGTAATCCACTCATCAAAAGAAGAAGTAGAATTTTCATTGAAGGAGAAACCAAAAGAATAAAGTGTATGTCCATGAGAAGAATAAGAAGAATTAGAATCAATACTGATGTTGCACTTCTTCATCGCTACTTCTAAAGCTACCATCTTCTTAAAATGTTTGGACTCATCATGACCATCTTTCCCACAAAAGTGGCAATGTTTGTTAGTCTTCTTACTTTCATATTTTTCTCCTTTGTCACCATTAGGAGAAGAAGTTGGATGATAGGGTTTGGGACCCTTATTTTTCTTATTATTGTGGCAAGGATGTTGGTACTTGAGATTCTTGGGTTTATTTTTCTCCTAGGCCACTAAGGATTTTTTGGAGGTACCTATAGCGCTGATCACTCGAAGTTGCACAAAATTATCTTTCTCTCTAATCAAAGCATCACAAAAGGAAGAAAGAGAGGGATTTTTATAAGAAATCCCTAGATATTTTCTAGTGGCATAAAAGGTAGATACAAACACTAAATATACACTACCAAGCTTAACAATAATAATATATATGCAACACTCTTCTTCTGTCTTTATGTTGCATTCTTCACATAAAATTTTAAGTGTTTTGGACTTAGATAAATGGTCTTCAATGCAAGAAAAATCATTTGAACTTAAAGTCATTATCTGATGTTATATCTCATGGGATCGAATAATATTGTGTTTACCAAACACAAATTCAAGCTTTGTTTAAGCATCATTAGGGCCATCAATACCTTGAAGGTGAAACCTTAAATCAAGAGAGATGGACATTTTGATCAATCCATATGATTTTTCTTTCCTATCTTCCCATTTTATTTCATTTTCATCATCAGTAGGTTTTAGTTCTTTCTCCATGGTAATCCAGTACAATCCACTACTTCTTAATAAATCCTGCATATGGGATTTCCATTAGAAGTAGTTGGTGTTGGTAAGAGAAATATAACTGGAAGAAGACGTATCAATTATGTGGATAGTATGGATTTCAAAATTGAAATTGAGGTATGAATGGAAATATCTCGAAAAATTAGGTTGTTTTAAAAAAATGGCACTAAAAATAGACTTAAAATGTGAAAGTAATGCCCGTTTAAAAAGAGGCATAAACTGTAACCAAAGAGCCATGTGGCAAGTAGAAGTTGGTCCACGTGGTGATACTCCTCCTAACTGCCTATAAACTCATTTTTAAATAAGTTACTTATGAAGTCTCTCACTATTATAGAACAAGTGAGAATCACTTTTACAATGAAGTCACTTTATAAATTAAAGTTGCATGAAAAAAATAACTTAAAAGAAAATATTTAAAGTTATTTAATAGTGATTCACTTGTATAACTTGAGTGAAATGAAATTTATAATCAATGCATGAAATTTTTAAAAGAAAAGTAACAAAAGAGAGACTAGAACTCAAGACCTCTTACTAAGTAAAGTAACTTTTAGCCGAGTGAGATATTGCAAAACATATTATATTGTTTAGCATGAGGATTGTTGTTGTTGTTGTTGAAGATGACCTTGGAGAGTGTTCTCATAAAAATTGCTTTCCAGATAAGAAAAAATTTCTCTTTTTGACAGAAACAAGAGTTATATCTTAGTTAGCTTACTTGAAAAAATAAAATTTCCCTATATTTCTGATTAACGAAGATCACACAGTGCGCACGACAAAGAGCACACTTAGACAGGAAAACCCTATCCGATCTATTTCTCATTTTTCAAGATCACAGAGGGTGAGGGGAAAAGAGAATACACAGATCCAAAAGAGTAGCAACCCAGAAATAAAAAATTGAAAACTGAAATAGTAACTCTGCAAAAATTTAAAAGGGCATATTTGGGTTGTATACCTCTAGATCTGATTGAAATGGTCGTATCTTGGGAAAATGAAAACATTTTCGAGTAAAACGAAAAATGTTCCTGACTAAAAAAACTACTTTAGACACAATGGAATAGTCCTCTCATTCCAAAAATGTATGAAATGGAAAAACCCATAGATTAGGCAACATGGCTTCACGATCTCTATCTACAATGGGAACGAGTCTTCAAATGATCTTTGATACCATGTTCAACAACGCAAGTATTCCAAAAACGGACAAAGACCTTCAGTAAACACTCATAGAACTAGATCAAAGATCAACACACTAATTGTTTCATGTGGTAAAACCCATGGCCCCAGTCAACGTGGCTACTTGGAGCAATTTATTAATGCAAAAGAAAAATATTACAAAGAGTTTTTACAAGAGAGTTTCTCACAATCGATCATCGACAAATGACCCTCCATGCTCTTTAAATAAATATCATGGACCAATTGGGTGATCAGACGCATATCAATGTAGCCAATAAGATCGAGGAGAATATGAACCGTTAGATCACTCTATGTCGGGAACATATTGCAACCGTCGAATTTACTAACTATAAATGCATACTAAAGAAACACACTAACAAACACACTTTTCCCTAATGACAAGTTATACCAAGTTGATCTTAACTAACTCCTAAGTGTCTAAATATCCTAACATAAGCATCAGAAAGAGAGGGAAGAGTCCAATGGGGGAGAGAGTTTACCCATGTCTATTAAACCAAAACCCAATTCTTGTTTCTTTCTAAATTATACTTACCATGAACCTTCCATTCGTTTTTGAGTGTTCTAGAGCCCAATAATTGAGTTCATGTAAGAGGGTTGGAATGTGAGTGACTTCCCATAGTTATTGAGAGCATGGTGACTGAGTACACTCATCTTTGGGAAGAGTGAAAATATAGCAAGTAAGAGAAATAGAGGAAATCCATATGGGTAAGAGACCATAATTGCTCATTCACGTTTTTGCATAGAGAGAAGTTTTTATATGTAGTTTTCTAGCTAGAAATGGAGTTTTGAGTGATGAAGATTGAGGGTAGGTGTTGCGGGAAAGTTTGACATCTATTTGGAGTTGAACATTCATGGAGAAATAGGTTATGTGTCCGAAAGTAACATGTTGTTCAAAATTCACCAATGAAGCATGTGTCTCGCTATTAGGAGAATTCATGTTGCAACTCTAGAATTCATGAGGTCCCATAAAATATAATTCCTATGCAAATTGTGATGGAATCTATGGAGGGAAGCAGAAGGGCTTGAGGGACTATGAGAATTGAAGGGAGATTCCATCCCTTGGGGTTGTGTAGGTTGAGGGGATTGAGAGATGGTAGATTGGAATTTGCTATGAGAAATGACTATTGAGAGGGGGACATTATCCAACCCTAGGGACCATTGTCTCTTATGGAATCATAGCCCCAGCTTGGGGGTGTATTTTTATTGAGATCTAGAACAACAAGCCTATGTTTCGGAGGAACATACGTCCTCTACAATGTGTTCCACATTTTATAAGATAAGTGTTCTATTTGTTGTGTTTATTCATGTATACTGTTAATATAGTTGTTGTGAAATTTACTATGGGATATGGTTGGTTATTATTTATTTTTGTGAACATAATGATGCATTTAGTTGTTTAGTGGACAATTAAGCAGTTGCATTTATGTTTTGATTAGCATGGTCAATGGTGTAAGATTGAATGTCATGGTGTGTATGGTATTTTTTACATTTAGAATTGGTATCAGAAATTTTGTTTCAGTCATTTTAGTTAGTGTTGTGACCCAACTAGGGGTTGGGTACATTATAGAGTTGCATCAGAGCTTCTGGTTCAACATTGGACCTATATGGGCTAAGAACTAGTGCGAATTTGGGTAAATTCGTTGTCATAGATTTCGATCTCTGACGAATTTGGGGAAAAATGGTGATAACCAAAAAGAAATCCCTAAATTCATGAGAAACATTTGAGATATAATTGCCTCATATCTATGATATATGTTTAATGAATTTAATCAACTAAATTATAGAGTTTGACTCGACCTGCAAGGTCAAATTTTTTATTTTAATGGAGGTCGAAGGAGTTGTGAAGAGTTTGAAGAATCGACGATCGATATCATGTTCGATCTCGAGATCGATGAACTAAATTCATTTTGATAAATTTAAAATTTTATAAGGATTTCAGAGGTTGCTAAGGTATGAGAAATCAACATCTAAGATTCATTTTTTTCCATTTGGAAAAAAGGATTAAACCAATGAACGAGATTCATTTTCGGTTGTTTCAAAGTAAATCAAATCAATGATCCCCCGCTACTAGGCATGATGAAGTATTTTTAGTTTGCATAATTACTCTTCACAGGTAGAAGGGAGAATTTCCATTTACCAACTCAAAGGAAAAGTATAAATGTGGTGGGACCAGTTTGTGCAAGAACAACACATTGATGGGAAGAAGGTTAATTGGAGAGAATTTAAAGGGTATTTTAAAAATAAATACTTAACCAAACAACGAGATCATGCAGAAGACAACCAACCTGCAATAGGAAGTATAAGAGATATAGAACAACTTCCCAGAAATACTAATCGAAGTAAATACTCCTGTGGAAGAGGAAGTAACAAACATAAGTGAATCCATTCAGGTACTTTGCACAAAGATAGTAGATCTAGAAGCTCATAGAATTCCAGGTACCCCACTATAGGAAAAGGAGAAACGAGAAAAGACAACTATGATGATCATAGAGAGAATTAGGATCTTGGATGAGGAATGAAAAAAGTTGTATGAAGAGAGTACACAAGTGTGGACTCAATTGTTGGAGAATGCAGAGATAAAAGCATTAGAATAGAGGTTACAAACT
>ML795775.1:36330-47042 GCA_009831015.1 Picea engelmannii
CCCACGGATTAAGTGTGGTTACATGGTATACATATAGACCAAGATCCAAGGTTCGAGGGCTTAGGCCCTTGACCCTTTGGCTGCCCATTTGAAATTTATTACAATTTTAAATATAATTACAACCATATGTACGTTAAGACCTAAAGTATGGCACTTTGGTAGTGGGGGATATGTTAAGTCTTGGGAGGTTATGGAGGTCATAGGTTCGAACCCCGTCGACTTCATAATTTTAACATGCACTAACCAATATTGGCCAATGGGAGGTCGCCACATGGCAGCCTCTCATTGCCTGACCTTGCCACTTGTCAGCATAGGAGTGGTCCAGTTGTGTGCCACTTGTCAACCTGTAATTTGTCCACCTAGAGGTACAATATGCCCATTTAGGTACCAATAATTACATGCTACATGTCACCCTTGTAGTGGTGACACGTGTCACCTCCTTTACTTTTCCCTTTGACCTTTTTTCCAAGTTTGACTGAAACTTTGACCACTTATAACTTTTGCATAGAAACTATGTTTGACTTTCCATTTGCACCATTGGAAATATGATGACGAGATCTATGCATTGATGGTGTTTTTGAGAGAATTTGGCACGGTCAAATTTTGAGCATTACAGTTACATTCTGGACCTCTATGGATGTTCCATATCTTTCTAGACCTTTGTGAGCATTCTTGGATCCTCCTGGATCAAGCCCCAATCTTAGGAACAATGGAGCTATTGAACCCATCACTAATAGTTCTTCCCTGTAGCTTATGCAGAGTTCCAATTTGAACTCTCTTTAGGAACACCATTTCTCCTTGAACCATCCTACAAGTTTATTTCTCAAACATTGTTTTTACCTCTGCATCGTCCATTTTGCTTACAACAATCAAATTTCTAGACAATCCTAGGATGTTCAAAACATGAAGGAGTGTTCTAATCCTTCCATCCATGAGATTCAACTTGAATTTTCCTCATCCTGTTATTTTGGTTGTCGAGTCACCACCTATGAAAACAACACCTCCATCATACCTTTCATATTCCAGAACCACTCCCTGTGGGGAGTCATATGAAAGGATGCACCTGAGTCAACCTACCATGCCTCATGATCTACATGTGTGCTTGAAGAAGACAAGTACACATCCCCTCCTTCTTCTATGGAGGTTTTTGCTTATGTAGAAGGAGCATATTCAGATCCCTTCCCTCTCTCAACACTTTTGGATCTACATTGCTTCTTATAGTGCCCTTCTTTTCCACATCTCCAACATACCTTTACCAAATTTCCAAGAGATTTAGATCTTCCTTTAGATTTGAATCTCCCACTTGAGGACTTAGATCATTTCTGTCTTGGGAGCATCCTCTTGCAAATAATGCATATGTGTTATGTCCTTCAATGTTCTTTTGTCTCATCTCTGTAACAAACCTAATTAATTATTTATTTATCATGATTAAATATTTGTTTAATAAATATTAGTTTAATAAGTATTAGATTAATAAATATTATTTTAATAAACTATTAAAATAGATTTTATTTATTTTTATTAATTATGAAGACTTAGTTAATAATACAATTGTATTGGTAGATAGACCCATTTATGTAAGGGGGGGGATAAGGTGGTTGAGACTTAATGGGGGATTAAGGTGGTTGAGGTTTAATGGGGGGATAAGGTGGTTGGATAAGGGAGGAGATAGCTCTTTTGGGGGGGAAGATATTTATTTTATTTTATGGGAGAGGGAGAAGATGAAGGGAGGGGAGAAACAATTTTGGACTGCATCTGTATTTTTGGTTTCACTTGCAACTTGTTTGAGGACTTTCAAAGGGGGCACTTGTTGCTGGGAATTTTGGGCTCGGGGGCCAGGAAACCGAAAGGAATCTTGGGGCTAGGGAGCTAGATAGGTTGTTCCTAGCTGGCTGGGAGGTTAGTCAGTTTTGGGCAGAGCTTTAGCTTGGACAGAGTTGGAGAACAACATCAGTTTGAGGTATTTATTATCATTATTATGCTGTGTTCATTATTGTTATGTTGTTCATTTGTTTTTACTATGTTGAATATGTTATTCATTATCATGCTGCTCATTTTTAAATTATGTTGAACAGTGAATTGTTATTATGCTGAATAGAGAACATAAAAGAAATTATGATAGCCATTCTATGTTTAAATTTTTGTTTTTAAGGCTCTATTTGGACAGGCCTTACAATCTCCTCCGACAACAAAGATGAGTCCACATCATCGAAACTTAAAGTAGTTATATTACTACCTATGGCCACAACCAGACTATCCCACGAGTCTGGTAAATAGCATAATAAACTGATACACTTATCTTCATCAGAAATATTAATATCAACATATAATAACTAACTTACCAATTGTATTGAAGGGGTTCAAATGCTTTGTCATTGAGTCTCCATATTTCATCCTCAAGTATACAACTTCTTCCAAAGGAACAATTTGTTTACCATGAAATTAGTGTAATGTCCCCATCCAATTGATGACCCATTAACCTACACGACTCTCGAAGGCTATAGTCAACAAAGGAAAAGGGGTGTCAAATTATCAAACCCTAAAGAGATATTAAATAAAATAAACAATTATATTTTAATCAAGTGAGGGTTTGATTTGGTCAAGAAGGAAGATCTAGAAGAATCAGAGAATAAGAATAAATAGAAAGTGAGCCTACCACTTTGATAATTATGATTTGATATCTTGTTTGAGTGCTCTTGTAGCCAACGTTTTTGTTGGGGTTTTGGGAAAAAACTTTCCAGTGCCTTTTTAGTTTCGGTGGTGCAATACCCACCCTAGATAGACAAAGGAGATTTCATCTGGAGTCTTTTTCTAGTTTTATTTTATGAATATATTGATGTATACCGAAGAAGATCAGTGGGAGGCTTGGAGATCCTTCGTTTCTATGTTGGCATCATACCAGGTTTCCTTGTGTGTTTTGTAGCAGATTGTGTATCTTCCTAGCAGCTAATAGTTTATATTCCTAGTCTTGTTCTACAACTGTTTTTACAACCACTAGAGATATTTGTATTATTGTTTCCATTCATAATAAGATGCCATATTGTTATGTGCTATTTATGTGTGCTTGCCATGTGTTTGATAATATTCCCCATTGAGAAAATTATTGTAAGGGTTTCATATCATTTCCACATAGGAAGAATTAATAATTTAGGTCAAGGATATTACAATTAGACTGATACAAAGTTCCCAACTTATTCCGTAAATCCTTGGTCGTAGCTTCTCTTGACATATTCAGTAATACTGAATTTGAGAGGCACAACAAGATTGTGCTCTTCGCCTTCCGATCCAACTTTGCCAAGTCTTCTGCTGACGTTCTTGTAGGTGCAATACCTAGATCGATTGTGATCCACTGATCTTTGTCCACCAACAAATATTCCATATTGAGCTTCCATATCTCAAAAATTTTCCCATTAAATTTCTTGATCTCTATTTTCAAACTGCTCACCATTTCTTTCCACCTAAAGAATCGATACCACAAATCTCCCACTATAATAAGGCTTATCATAAGCTTGAGCTAAACCATTAGCCACAAAGGCGTCCCCCTGAAGCTAATAACAACTCAGATACTAAATGTAGATTTTAACCTTATATAATTAATTACTGCAAACAAATTCTTAATAAAAACAAAAAATATATGATGGCACACACACACATTACACAGATATTTTTACCCTAGAAACCCAAATCTGGAAAGCCAACAACTTGTTTAGAGCCGCACCTCTAATATTATATTCATTATATAATTTGACTCAGATTAGTCAAAAATCCCTAATCCATTGACTCAGATTAGTCAACAACCCTAATTCCTTAACTAGAATTAGAAAACCATCGGTGAAAACCATGTGCCAAAAAAATACTAAAAATGGATGCAAAAAACGCTAAGTTGTTTTCCAGGGGTGTTTCCCCTGAACCCCCCTGTGACCCCCCAAGAAAGGGGGGTTTCTCCCCTTGCCAGGGGGCAGCTAGTGGCCCCCCCTATGACTCCCTGCACATATGACGCAACGCGGACACTAGGACTAGTCGTGCAAAGAATATAACACATAATCAACACATGCCGCTTTGATGAAGCCTCCTCTCTTGATGGTCAGCTCAACCTCCCCGACTTGAAATTCCCCTCACCGACATCATACCAAGAAGCAGTTTTCCATCCCCCTTAAAATAATAAGTGGCTGCAGTGTAAATTTTGGTTTTGTTTAGGAGTTTTATGGAAAATTTACTATGTTAGAATTATTGTCGAAACTTCCATTTTTGAACTCTTGCAAACTTTGTTGTTCTCAGGGCATAGCTCCTTATTAGAGGAACAAGTGACCCTGTATTTGCATGAATGTTTTTATATTGTACTTCTGTTGTGAGTTTCCCTCGCATCTTTTTATAGTATCAAATCCACCAGTTTTAGTTAAAAAAGAGATCTAGGAGAGGAGAGAATAGTCCACAACCAAGCATAGATCTCAAGAGTATGAAAACATTGGCTAACAATGACCTCTATATTCACAACTAAATATATCTTATAATGAAAAGAAAATTTCCCTTGCAAATGAAGGCAATAGTTCTCTTTATAATAAAAAAAGGTGACTATTGGCCTCCTAAGTGACACTTCACCTTCCATTTCTACTCTCTCTTGAAATTTTTATTTTTTTTTTGACCAAAAATAAAACTAGCTAATAGTCAAGTTGGTCATGCTTGAAGTATAACATTTTAGTTGGGTGAATTTTTCACCCAACATCATCCCATGTACATTAACCACACTTTCAACTTTTGGCCTAAGACTAACCAACCTAAATTTCACACTAATTCTTTTGTTGGTTATCTCATCAAATGTATGTATTAACCTTTCAACCTACTTAGTTGGAAGCATTATGCAACTTTCTAGGACTACATTGTTGACATAAATAATTTCTTTGGCATTGAGTTTCCTTGAGTCTATGCTCTAGACAACCCTCTCTTTGAGATACTTGAGGGCATGGGTATCTTCATTGAGGCACTTAAGTGGATACACTAGTAAGACTCTTGTGACTTGAACATTTGTCAAAAAATTCAACATTTTATTTAAGAGGTTGAGTGCCTCCCTTTATGCTATTTGCACACTATGATATTCAAAATCCATGTGTGCACTCATTACATAAGCTTTGAATGAACTTAGTACATGAACATGAATCATAATTGGGTCATATTGATTCAACCAATGAAGACATTAGACTAATTGGGACCGTGGATTTCTAATATATAGTAAATTTTCAATGACTTGATGGCTAAAAAGCGTCACTGAATCCCATAGGAGCATATGCTAACAAGCTTGGTGAAATAATAATTCACTAAGGGGATAAGCCTATCTTGTAGCACGATGGCCTTTCTTGTAAGCATTGTCTTGTCCTCTATTTGAGATTTATGTTTCATAAGTTGTTCTTTGAGTTCCACATTATCCTTGCTCATAGTTAGGAGGATGGTATGCATTTTATTCAACTTTTCTTCAGACAATTGTGTAAAGGGGACCCATAATGCTCCTATTGTTAGAAGGTGTGCATCATCCACATTTGAGATATACTCAGTAGTTTTTGAACTTTCATTTGTTTCTTCTCACTCCACTTCCTCTTGATTGACATCCTTATATAGAAGTTGGTGTATGAAATTGAACTCAAAGGTGTCGATTTGGCATTCCTCTTCTACATCGGGCTCAAGATTCATCAAATCCTTTGAAAACCACTATGATAACCCCACTAAATTTCTTGTCGCTTCCATTATAGTTCCATCGTTCTCCCCTTTGATGATGTTTCCCTCCATTTTGCATTTCCCATCACATAATAGAAGATAGTCATTGTGGCTTGTAACCAAATTCTCCTCCTTTGAGCACTCCTTGGGAATTGAGTATGCAAATTTTTCAAGGTTTTGGATGTCAACTGACTCAATTTCCCTTGTGCAATTGTTTCTTGGCACCTCTATCGGTAGATTGACTATTGGGACTCCTTTTTCAATCTCAGATCTTTTCTTCAACTACTTACGGATTGTAATAAAAATTGTGCCAAATTTACAAGGGCGTGGAAATAGAAGCACTTGAACATGATGTGCTCTTATTTCTACCACCTCTTTGTAGTCTAAGGCTCTTCTATATATCTCTTCCTTTTTATTCTTCCGATAACACAATATCCAAACCAAGGATAGATATATAAATAAATTGTCAACCACCTAATGATGATCATATGTTTTAATCAACTCTAAGCAGAGACTGATGTTTAAAACTTTAAGACTAATTATCCCCATGTGCTATGTCAAAGATTTGATAAACTCTAATTTTAATAAAAAAAATTGGCTGAAGTTTCTTCTTTCTCTTTTTCCACATCATTGTCGCTCCATGAAATATAGCTTGAAAGGCTATCTCTCTGATTAACAATCAAACCAACATGTGCCAAGTCAAAACATGAGGAACAGTGGATACCTTGTATATCCTTATGTAACAACTTTTTTCCAATAATTACCAATTGTCAATTTGCTTCAAGACCATGATGGCCTCAGGAGAAAAGAATGGGGCACTTATTACCATGGATGCTCTCATACAAGGGGCCAAGACAAAGTCACATATGGTGAAGTATTTTCATGATCATCTAGTTATCCATAATCCTTGAAACTAAGCATGTACAAGACTAAAGGAAGGTTTCTAGATGGGCTTGAGATTGGAGAAGTATGAGAATGCACACACCTAATCCATAAGATAGGATACCATGTAAAACTCAAGTATGTCATTGTCCAATGATGTTTTGACCTCTCGAATACATAGAGAAAGATTATTAGATATGATGTTTTCCCAATTGAATATAGTCCCATTCTTGAGCACCTCATATGTGATTGGGATTCAGTGTAACCATTTGTATCATGTGTCTAATCTCCCATACAAGTGGTTCATCAGTACCGCTAGGTCTCGAAATTCCATTTACAATTTTTTATTATCAAATATACCTTTCTCTTGGTTATTCAAAACAATTTAGTTGGAAACCTCCATCCCTTCATAATGTTGAGAACATTGTGCACTTTGTCAAACTGCTACAACCACCCAAGTCTCATTGATACTATAGGAGGTCGGAAATTGTACATCCTTTGGATAATAATAACATTGAACCGCTCGATTATGTCACCATTCCACACATCCAATATGTGCCTAGTAACATTCACATTTTCAATCAAGATTTATAGCAAGTCTTTGGATGGAAACAATTTTTCTCTAGCTCCCACCTAGTGGAGATGTGCAACCTTGACATTGAAATCATTTTGTTCTTCTCCTTGGTTTTTATATCCACTAATGATGGTTTGAGGAGGTTATGTGTAACTATAGATATGTTATAGGGATGAATAGGTGGGATTCGAGGCATTTTTGGATAGTAAATCATGTCTTCGAAAATTCCATCTAGGTCTGGTGATAATGATTTATTCCCCTTTGTTGTAACTTCCAAGGGTTATGATTTTCTTCTATACAAACAACGCTTACAACTCAAAAACACACTGAAAATATTGGTCAATGATCCCAATGTTATTTGGAACCCCTTTGATGTTTATAATTCTTTCAAATTGAATTTTTGAGAGAGAGGAATGCTTTGGACAACTCCAAGCTCAACATTCTTGCTTTGAGAAAAGGTATGCTTCATCTGAAAGTGAAAACAAGCGAGCATGCAACTGCAAACTACCCAACAATTGTGGATACTGAAACATGTAGAGATGGGTAGCAAAAAACATTAAGAGGGCATACAAATTGATTTCTAAGAGGGTAGTAAACACTATCTATGAGCTTAGGAAGTAGTCAGTGTCACCTTAGTATGGAGAAAAGACTTGCCTGCAACTTGTAAAAGTTACAAATAGCTTCAGACCTACAAATTCAATGGAAAAAGAGAAAATAACAACAAGAAAGTGAGGATGGAGTTGCATGCATGAATGAAAGAATGAATAAGGAAGATAAGAGAAGCATTGATCCTTAAGAAGACAAATCAATTCACATGCAACAATGAAGGAAAAGTTACAAATCAAGAAAATATTTCCAAAATTAGGAAAACGACAAATCACTCCCATGAGGAACTAAGAAGCCAATTGTTGGCACGGGAGGCTACCTACTACCCAAGGAAAACAATTAGGCTTCTTAGACTAATTTGTTGGATTCCAAGGGAAAGAAAGCTCAATCTCTCACTTTGGAAGGTAGACTTGCGGTTGAGGTGAGCAATTGTCCTCTCTTGTCCAAATCACTAACTTTGGCATGCAAAGAATCCCAATTGTTGGGTATAAAAGATTGTTGGCATTCCAACCTAGCGATTGAGGCTTGGGAGGCTTTTCTTTAGATTTTCATTTAAAAATAGTAAAGGAAAGTTGCTTTTCCTTTGCCTACAATAGGTAATTTCACCCACCTCAAACCCTAAGCTTGAATTGATAACTTTAGAGGGCTAATATCCTTTCAAGCCAACAATTTAGTATTTAAGAGGCAAATCGTTGGCTTGGGAAACCAACACGCTCCTCAAGTCAATGGTTTTTCCTTTATGGTGGAAAAACACTATTGGGCATGGAGAAAACCTTTTTACTCATCCTATAACTAAATCTAACATTTTCTTGCAATGGATCTCACCTTTGGACAATTGGTAGATTGAATTCAAGGGGTTTCTTGATAAATTTGGAGCTTCCCCGAGTCATCCCTAGTCACGGGGGCCTCATCCTTTCCATGCTTCAGATAAAGAGAAGAATGTAATAAACAAAATGATACTAGAAATATAATAATGATGATGATGATGATGATGATGATGATGATGATAATATAATCACTACATTGATGAAAGGTCAAAGGCCACACACCCCTTACCCTTGTGACTAGTCAATACATATAATGCATATCGTCACAAAGATGATTATAACATCATCAATTTCTTATTCAATATTCTATTTTATACTTGCAAAAATACTCTACCAATTCAATAATAAACAATAATTGTTTATACCATTTGGCACTAGAGCCAAGCTCTTGATGAATTTGTGGGTTAAAAATACCTCTAGTAGCTATTTGTGCAATTTGTACTTAACAATTTGATATGCTGCTAAATTCACATGCTACTATTCCATACACATTTTCCACCACCAGATTGGTCGTATTACAGTTCACTCAACTTCCATTTTAAAATATGTACAAACTTAATTAAATACAACCGCAATTTGATTGCACAACCACTGTCATTAGCCATATGTTGTACGCTACCGTAACCATTGTTCTTGTGCTCATATGAACCACCATCTACAATTAATTGTACAATTCATTGTATAATGATCGTTACATTCCTTCATACTATTTGTCACCACAACAACTCCCCTTTTACTTTTTCTTTTACAGGTCAAAGGAAAGCCCCCACCCCCACTAAAATTTCAACCCTAATGCCTAATCCACTACTACTTGAGGCTAATGTTATTTTTTATCTACCTTGAGGGAGTTGGGGGTTTGATCTTTATTGATGATTGTCTTTGAGGAGGTTTGTTAATCATTGTGATCTTATGCTTTCAAATGTCTTCATAATGATTCTTGACTTATGATGCTTCATTGACATTTGTATGATGACAATTAAGAAGTTATATTTAATACCTTTTGCAGATTCTGAAGTATTTGATGATCCTATATGGATACAGAGTTTGATGTTATATTGTAGTCTTGAATGAGTTTGTTTTTGAGGATTTTCTGAATGGATAACTTAAATTATGCATCCTCTTGCTTGCATGTTGTTCATAATGCATTCATCTTTATGCTCTCATGTGTTGATCATACTCTTCAGTTTCAAACTTTTAGCTTGAATCACAAGACCATTAATCCTTTCTATGAACTTGAGACTTGGTACATACAGCTTTCATGACACTTATCTACAACATCCAAGATCATGGATGATTATCTTTGAACAAACTCAACACTCATTCGTAAGTTTTTTGAAGGCATAGAATGTAATGTTTATGGTATAATGGAAATTGTCTTCTTAATCACATAACTAATGTCATCTTTTTTGTAGTTGTAGGAGCAGGTTCGCAGTGTTACTTCCTTTACATGACTGCTCTAGCCTTGAAATACATGTGGGGAATCCATTGATATTCTTCCTCTTTCCTAGACTTCTCTCTACACAGATCTTGTCTATCATTTGAAGCCAACAATCAACATTATGAACTAAGCGTTGTCTCACCCAAACCTTAGACGGATTTGTCTTTTAACACCATTTCCTTGATGAGTTTGGAACCTTGATCCTTATCTGGAACCTTAATCCTTACAAGGCTCTCCCTCATAGGGAATTATATTCACCTTCACTTACAGTTTCCCCAAGGTCCAAATCTAGCAAGGCTATCAGATCCACCTTTCCCGCAATCATATCATGCGAGATCATCGGATTTACTTTATCGAGAATCCTCATTCGGAGTGCTAAGTGTGCATTGTCTTAAGACTGGTCTAAATCCCAAAGGTCAAAAGCCTATCGGGCTCCCCTGTAATACCCATGTTTCCCCCAACTTGTAAATATAACTATAACTTGCTAAAATACTATGGGCAGACTAAATATGCATGGTTGTTGGAATTGATGAGCCTTTTTGTTATAAAAGGGAATGTATGTATTTCTGTTACTAAATAAAATGGAAAGTGTTGCATAACTGTTGAAGGGGTTTTCCAAGGTATATCATGATGTATGAGAGAGATGGTGAGGGGAACCAACAATGGTTGAGATGACCCC
>ML795775.1:83652-99069 GCA_009831015.1 Picea engelmannii
CTTTGGGTATGTTAGAAACTTTTTATTACCCCATTGGGTATGTTTATACTTCTGAAATATAATTTGGGTTTTACGTAGAATCTCCACTGTCTGCTTAGGATCCTAAGTGGGTTCTACAGTAATTAAAAACGACAGTTCTGGGTTTCTTGATTTGGATCTACAACGCTTGCATTGAGCTACAGATCAGATTCGATCCCAATATTATTGCAAGGTTGTCGTGAGATTCTTTATCTGGATTTGTCTCTGTGATTCAAGTCTCTGTGTTCCTGCATTGCAGAAAAGAGTTTAGTACATGTGGCTCGCACTATCAAAAGCAGATATATTGCGAGGATAAAGAAATTCGTAAGCAGCTGGTGCTTGCCGCCCAAAACCGCGGTGAGAACATGGGTGCTTAATAAGCAAGGAGTTAAGATTAAGCCCAGAGCTTTACCAGCTCAAAGTGATTACAGGGCATTCTTTGTAGATAGGAAACCCCTATTGCTTTATAATTTGAACTTCTGCAATGCAGAGGAAGTCAGCCCGTTCTGATACGGTAATCAACATCCTTGGTGATGAGATCCTGGTAACTATTCTTGATAAACTGCAGGATCCCATAGATAGAAAGTCATGGTGCCTGGTTTGCAAGCATTTTTTTTATCTGGAGGCCAACTACAGGAAGACAGTACAGCTGATGCGATCAGAGTTACTTCCAAGGATTTTGAGAAGATACAGCAAGATTCAATATTTGGATTTATCTCTGTGCTGTCAGATCACTGATGAGAGTCTGGGGCATGTGGCAGACATCCTCGGAAATCATTTGGTTTCCATCAATCTTTCTAAGTTGTGGACTTTCAGTCACTTGGGTCTTCTTGAGTTGGTTAAAGGTTGCCAGTCTTTAGTCGAGATTGATCTTTCCAATTGCACCGAAATCACAGATTATGCGGCAGAAGCCATAGCAAAAGCCCGAAAGTTGCGATCATTGAAGCTAGTAAAATGCAAGCAGATTACTGACATGGGTCTTGGATGCATAGCTGTGGGCTGTAATAAATTACAGACTTTGAATCTTAGGTGGTGTGTGGGAGTCACTGATCTTGGAGTTGAGCTTGTTGCTGTGAAATGCAAGGAGTTACGTAATCTTGATCTCTCTTATTCACAGGTATGCTCTTGCCACTGAATTTAACCACAAGTCATCTTACCCCTTCGTGGAAGCTCCCCTGTTATCTTCGTGTTTCTTTGTTGGGATGTTAGAGAGAAGCGTTTGCACATGAAGACAAAAATTAAGGTTTTTTGCTCTATAATGGTGATCTTTACTCAAAAGTACAGCTCTTCTTTTACTGTGGCTGCTGTAGATGAGAATTATCTGCATTTCTTCTTATGTTATAGAGAGCAGTAAAAACTTACTAGACAATGATTTTTTTAAAATACACGTATTCATGAAAGTGGTTTTTCAAATTCTGCTTAGTCATGTGAGTTTTAATCACCTTCCACTGTTTCCAGTTGATTGTGTTCACCACCGGCAGTAGCCACAATGAGTCTCACATTTATTCCATAGGTAAAGCCTTGCCTTGCACAAACAAGTAAAAAAGTGGCTGCATAATTGTTGTGAATGATATTTGCAGGTAACACTCTTTTTGCTGAGCTCAGACAATGTTAGAATCGATATGATATCGTAGTAGGCTGCTGTTTTCCATGTATATGTTTGACTTGAGGCGTCAGTAGGCTTCCAGTTTTCCAGTAAATCAGATATCAATACCAGCTGTTTAGATGTTTTTCCTGCTTATTATTACCTTTCTTGAAGTCATCAACCCAGCTTCACAGTTGGATGCATTTAATTTGCAATTATTCAGCTCTTCCATGTCATGATAAATCCCAGGCTGCACTATATTTCCTATTTAAAGAAAATAAATCGTTATGGAGAGTGCATTGAGTTTTGGCAGATATTGATTGCATCCGTTCTCTTTACTCATAGCAGAACTCATTAATCCTAGATGATTTTCAATAGTGTTTTTGGCTATCCTTTTTGTCTTCAAAATTGCATTGACACATTTTAAGAGATATCCTATCAGTTTGTCTTAATTATGGCAGATTGTGGCTATAATGCTAAAAGTAATTGCACAGGAAGCTACATAGTGAGTAAATATACTTCCACTATTGTTTTATGTCATCTTTCATGATCAGGTGTTGCTTGCTAAAATGGCTGCTTATAGCTAATTGTTTGGATAGCAGTTTTATGGATTTTTTTTATACTAAGTATATCTATTTTTTCTGCAGATAACAAACAAATGTCTTGCCTCAATTAAGCATCTAAATCATCTTGAGAATTTAGCATTGGTTGGATGTGTCGGTGTGGGTGATAATGGCCTTACGTATCTAAAAAAATCTTTGCAGGTATGAAAACTGAATAAGAATGCTTCTTGTTGTAATTCTCAAACTTTTAGCAGAGATGAAAAATTAAGACTTAAAAATATGGAAAATGGCAATGTTTTATGCTGTACAAGAAAGTATACCAACACTCACGTTAGAAAACTTAAAAATACTTGAAAGAAATTGCAACTCATCTGCAAAATCAAATGCTAATTTTGAATCTTCACTTGTGAGGTTGAGAAATAGAAATAGAGATTCAGTACAAGAAGGAAATATTTTTTTCAAGACATTTACAATACATGCCAAAGCTAAGTTACACCATGTATTACGGAAGTGGGGATGGAAGAGGTGAGACAGGAGACTGTATTTATTTGTTAGATGGATCACGGGAGCAATGAAATGTAGCCTTAAACTTCATTTATACATGCTACTTTTTTGTGGGGCTGGATCAACTTTTTCCTAGTAAGAAGCATCATATCTAAAATTGACTTTGGTTGAGGTATGAGAGTCCATACATCATTGTGACATGGATGATCAATGTAGTGACTTCTTTGCATGATGCCATATACATTAACATGAAATGAGTGAAAAAGGCGTTGTCTAAATGTTCTATTTTTTGGTATTTTTCATCGGAATCTGCTGATATAAATTTGGGTGAAATCGCAATTTCGTGTTGTTTAAATTGCATTTTTGAATGCATAAATGGATTCAGTGTCTTGAAAAAACCCTAGGGCACTTGGATTATACACACTCAACCACTCAAATATACAATTTCTCACCGGATTTCGGCCAAAATTGATTGGGTTGTCTAATCGTTCTACCTTTTGGCATTTTTTCACCAAAATCCAGCGATAATTCATGATATCATTGACTATGAGTGGAACAAGATATGGCACGGAAATTGTTTACCCCAGTAGAATAATTTTGTCTTCTTGTTCTTTTTGGTTTCCCTTACTTCCGGCTATATTTATATTTTTTCTCATTCCTTCCTTCTTTACAATCTCATCCTTTATCATAGGTGTGCATTGTTTTTCATGTGTTAATGCACAACTTTGATAGGCATATCGTGTATCACAAAAATTTGTTCTAACTTTAGCATATCTTTTATTTTCAGAAAGATTTGCATTGTTTTTCCATTGGGATCTCACTTTTCATGGTATATGTCCTGCTCCACTCGATATCCCGGTACTTGCATCTTTTGTTTTATCTCGCTTGTATTTGACAATTTAATTTTGATTTCCTATTGATTCTCCCTAGGTACAGAGTCCTCGTAAATAGGAAATGACTTTCCCGTTGTCAGATGGCTCTTCGATATATTTTGAAGGTAATATTTGTTGTTATTGAAATATTAAAATTTTTCTGGATGTCAGGGAGTGTGCAATCATTGGAATAATAGCATGGGGTGGAATGCTTCTTGGGAAAAATTTCTGATTATTTCTTGCGTATACTTCAAGAGAATACGTGACAAGGAAGGATTATCTGTACTGAAACTTCATTATTATCATTATGTAACAAGTAGTTTCTTAATGCAGGACAGGTATCCCACTGAGTTATAGAAGTTGCCATAGCTGGTGCTTGAGACACTCAACATAAATAAGCAATAACTACGCATACTGTGTGGCTAAAAAATGAAAATTGTACATTATAGTCTTGTCTTTGAAGAAGCTCTAGAGTCTTCGGGCTCTAGCAGGTCTCACAATGTGGAGTTTACTGATCCTCTTCATCTTTTTCTTATTCCATGTAAAAATTGTCTTCTCATGACGTTTGTTTCATTCTCTGGAAGGTTTCTGAGCCTATATTTATGATTATTTTATCTATTAACTTTTAAGGTATTTTTACTCATTGTACAATTGAAGGCAATTTACTTGATCCACATTTATGTTCTCTTTCAGATATTTTTTCTACAGCTCATGAACCTGAAAAGCATATATTAAATACTGGAGAAGAGTTACGATCTTTGACTGTCTCTTCTATTTACAGTGACATCTAACTAAATTGTTCTATGTTACAGAGACTTGATGTTTCAAAGTGTCGGAATGTTAGCTTCACAGGAATAATTTCCCTTGCAAGTGGTTCCTCGGACTTGCGTCAACTTACTCTTGCCTATTGCATACCAGTAATTATCTGACTAAAATTTGTTGAATATTTTGACTTCATCATTTGTCAAGTATTGAAGTTCATAAACTTAATTCCCCAAGTGATCCATTGTTTTATATTTTAATGTTTTATGTACTGCAGATTTCTGATGCTCTTCTTAAGAGCTTCCAAAACTGTGACAGACTACAAACGATCAAATTTGATGGTTGTGTAATTTCCAGCACAGCATTGGAGTTAGTTGGGAAAAGCTGCAAGTCCTTGAGGGAATTAAGCTTAAGCAAGTGTATTGGCGTCACAGATGAAGGACTGACTGCACTTGTGGCATGCTGTAGAGAGCTGAACAAGTTAGATCTCACCTGCTGCCGTGATCTAACTGATGTTGCTCTCTCGGCCATTGCAACATCATGCAGATATCTTTCATCTCTTAGGATGGAATCCTGCAGCTTGGTCACAGAAAGAAGTTTGACAATGTTAGGAGAGGGCTGTCCTTTCCTGGAAGAGCTCGACCTTACCGACTGTAGCATAAACAATACAGGTTCCGTACATTGTTTAGATATGAAGAGAATTTTGACAATAATGGTGTGAATAGTAATTGTTATTAGTTTTTGGAGACTTACTTGTTGTCTTCTATGCCTGTTGTATTTACCCTGTCCGGTCATGCAGGATTGAAATCCCTTTCTAAGTGCTCGGAATTGGTCACGTTGAAACTAGGATTCTGCCCAAATATATCCAATGAAGGGATTGCCCATATAGGAGCCCGTTGCTCATATCTGCAAGAACTTGATTTGTACAGGTACACATCATTATTTAAGTGAACTCATGCATTTCTAATAACATTTTATTAGAAAGGAAAAATTTTAAATCTGTTTATCAAAATGATGTTTTCGGCACTTGTCATTCGAAGATGTTTGTTAGCTTACTGATGGAAACTGTATATCCAGATCTGTAGGAGTTGGGGATGTTGGACTAGCAGCAATTGCCAATGGTTGCCCAAAGTTAAAGAGTATTAATGTTTCCTACTGCATACATGTCACTGACAATGGTCTGACATCTCTCGCTAAATTGCAAAAACTTCACCAGCTTGAAATTCGAGGTTGTTCAGGGATTTCCTCTGCTGGTCTTTCTGCAATCGCTTTAGGATGTAAGCGTATTGTCGAATTGGATATCAAAAGGTGCTACGGTGTGGATGATGTCGGAATATTGGCTGTAGCCGAGTCATGTCAAAATTTGCGACAGGTAAGACATTTTAGAATCAGGGAGATTTAAATTTCAATTCATCCTCCCCTGGATATCTGTTGAATGGCAAAACCTTTTACATTGAAATCTGTGGCATTTGTGCAGATGAATGTCTCATATTGTCCAATCTCAGATGTTGGGTTGTTAGCATTGGCAAGTCTTAGATGCTTACAGAACATAAAGCTCGTTTATTTGAGGAATGTAACGGTCAATGGTTTCATGTCTGCTCTGCTGGCTTGCAAGAGTTTGAAGAAACTCAAGCTTCTTCAATCCTTAAAGTTCGATTTACCACGAGTTCTGATCGAGATGTTGGAAGCCCGTGGGTTCAATATTCGATGGATGGACAAGCCGTTTGTGATATAAGATGTTAATCTCAAATGAGTGTCAGTACTTGATTTTTTTCGGAAAATGTAATATGTACCTGAGAGTTTCCTTTAGCGGTTGCGTTTGTCCAACTCTAAACAAAGCAAATTTGTGTAATCATGAATTTCTGTTTAAAGCTCATGAATCTGTGGGGTTTAATGTAGTGAGTGAATTATCTTATACGGTCCATCTTCTAGAGATGAAATGAGCACCTATGATATCATAGGTAAATTGTGTATTGGAGAGCTTTGTTTTTTTTCTGAATGGTATCTTTTTTATTTATATGTAGGCTTGTTTCTTTTGCTTTGCATTTTGTACAGTGTTCTTTTTATTCACAGATGATTGACGCTGACTTTTCAAATATTCTTTAAAGTCTGCAAACATCTTTCTATATGCTGTTTCTAAAATGTAAACTACATAGTTTTCAGAACATTTTAGATTCGATTCAAGATTTTGGAGCGGCTAGCAATTGTATTTATATAGTCTCCAATTGGTGAAGCCTACAATGTTTTTTGTAGCAGCATGATCCAAGCACCCATGATTTTGAGCTGTTAATTGGTCTCTATACTAGTCTGCCTCGACTGTGTTTGGTTATGCTTGTGGTACATTTTTCAGCCAACGTTCTCTCCCATTTCCTCCTTTTCCGCTCAACTCCTAAGCAGAAATGCATGGACTGTCTAATATCAAATTTAGAAACTTAAGTAGCTATGAGATACTCGAGTGGAATAGCACAAGATACCATTATTTTATTGGAAATGTCCGTGTTTGGGATGCTTTTGACAGGCACACTAATGAAAAGAAGAAATTGAATCTTTCTGAGCTTTGCAGACAAATCTGTTAGGATTCTAGTAGGCCTAAACTAATTAGGAGCCATGAAATTGTTCCTTTGATGATGTTTGTTGATGCATATCTCAAAGCTAATTTGGGAAAACTTAGAACTTTTTATTGTAGACACTGTAATTAAGCCTGCAAAAACTTTGACTTATCCAAGATGCATGTCTGTACTAAGTGGCCTTTTATTAAGATCCATTTCACAGAGGCCTATAGCTCCAAGTAGTTTTTCTTTTGCCCGTATTTAAAAAAAAAAATTGTTCGTATTTTGGTATTTTAAAACCTTGTATTTTGGTATTTTAAAACCTTGTGATTGGAGAGGGTACAAAACTCTTGTATCTGCCTTACAATTTGGTTGGCTTCCTTTCCCTAAGTGCTGTGACTAAGGGGTACCTATTCTGCCAATGTCACCAAGGATTTCCTTTGATCTCATCTACATAGAAGATTGAATTAGCACAGTGACCACCTTTAACAAGACCATTATCATATCTGTAGAAAATAGTGACTGATAAACCTATGCAAGAGAAGCAACACTAACAGATTTTTAGGAAAAACATAAAGTAAACAATGGCACACAGACATAGTGCACAAGAGATTTACCTGTTACCCTTTAATTGGGAAAACCGGCAAATTCAGAGCCATACCTCTTTCTTATTGTATTAACAAAATAATGCACAATACAATATTTAGGTATTTTGCAGCATCACTCAACCCTAATCTACTAAGCATTATTAGATTACAGTTTGCTCAAATTATGAGCTGAAAAACATAAAAAATGAACCCCTTTTATTAAGGTGGGGGGGTTGGTAGTGGGGGCCCCTCCTCTCCAAACAGCCATATCCCCCACAATCCCTGCTGGTATGCACAATATGCTTACAAAGAATACAACACATATCCTACAAGAACTAGTGTTGCCACCTTTGCATGACCACACCTAAAAAAGATTTTTCCCAACCATATGTTAGCGTGGGAAGCAAGCACCCTGAGTTTTGAACTTGGATCAGCATCACTGCAAGTGCTCCAACTTGGTGTTACACTGCAGCCTGAATCTGCAACTCCAACCTATATTATCTATTTCTCGGTAAACTAGAAGGTGTCAACTTGGAAATTTGAATATTTTTATGCAAATTAAAATTCGGTAAAAACTTGCAAGTCTTTCAAGCAGTGGTCACTGGTGTGTTGGATGGAAAATCATGGCAAATATCATGAGAAATCCCAAGGATAATGAACTGTTCATGTTCGTTTGTAGTGGAATTGATGATTGCATAGATTCTAGTTGCTTTGATTCCTTGAACTGCAAGCTAGTAGAATGAATTAGGTGTCCTCCAAATTATCTGCTAGAAAATGAACTTAAAATCAATTAGGTGTTTTCCAAATGGCCTATTAGAAGACACAGTATTTCAAGTGGAGAACAAGTTACAACTTGAGGCCCTTGTTCTCTTTGCAGCATGTTTGTAAAATAATGTTGATCAAGGTGCTAGATGAACTATAGTTCCCCGATGCCAAGAACTAGGCCTAACTCAGTGATAAAAACAGTGGAGTTCCTTGGTGTATGTGGCTTTTGTTGTCCATCATATTGGAGGGAATCCCCTCTAAATATGTCAACCACAAGTTCTAAATTGTTACAAAGATTTTGGAATGGTTCTATAACTATAAATCTATGATTTATGCATGGATAATAATTACCTAATTAAACTGGGCATTTTCTATTATTGTCAGCTTGGACATGTTTTATCTTTTAAATGTAATATAATTACATGTTTATTTTTGGTAAATAAAACAGAGATATTTTATTAATAATATGATATTTTATTAATAATATGTCCTATTAATATAATATGACATGTTTTATCTTTTAAATGTAATATAACTACATGTTTATTTTTGGTAAATATAACAGAGATATTTTATTAATAATAAATAAAACAGAGATATTTTATTAATAATATGATATTTTATTAATAATATGTCATATTAATATAATATGACATGTTTTATCTTTTAAATGTAATATAACTACATGTTTATTTTTGGTAAATATAACAGAGATATTTTATTAATAATATGATATTCTTATAGAAGTTAAACAAGGTTTGATAAGTAGTGAGCTTGATTTGAGCTTGCAACGCAAGATCCTTCCAAATTACATAAAGATTTGCATCAATGTCCAACGATATGCTATAACACTGAGAATAAACTAGAGGATAGCAAGTATAAACAATGCTCCAAGTTAGAGCCATAACATTCAAAATCACTCCTTTTAATAATAAATATTAAGAGTAAAAGGAGATCTCTAGTTAACAAAATTATGTTGTTCAATCTATCCAATTTAATATGCACTATGGAAATAAAAGCCATATATAGTTCAGCCATATATAGTTCTAGTGGCAAAGCATAAAAGTAAAAGAAACCGAGAAAAGAGAAAACAATAGTAGCCTAGGTTTCCATTTAGAGTCACTAGCAATGATGGGCTTCGCCAAGTGATCACCTTTGTCCTCATTTTGTAGGCCTAACAGAGTGGTCTAAATTTGGTGAATGTTCTTCTTAATCTTCACAATAACTTGTTTAATCTTAGAGGATATCCATTTGGTTCATTATCTTGTTGCTATGAACAATATATCCATTCTTAGCGTCCCCTAAGAGCATAGCAATGAATTCTTTGATGGCCCAGAAGAGGGCTGAGGTTCTAGTGAAGATGGTTTGTCTATCTTTGGTATGCCCTAGTTCTAGGATGGATGCATTGGAGGTAGTCCTCATCCTTTGCCGTTTGAGTGTTGACTCGAGCTCTAGCGCGATAAACTTATTGAACGATATGGTTAGGGAAGTTCGAAATGAGCCCATCCTTGCTAGTAGAACTAGAGAGCTTGATTTAATAGGGAAGGGGACAAGCCACAAATTTACCTTTGAGGCCATTTGAGTGAACTTGTTGGTAGTCCTCATCGTAGGGACACTAAAAAGGGAGTGGTCTTTTTCTCAATCGACCTCGAGTTCTCTTAGGACTAGGACTATCAATCCTTTGTTCCCCTTTTACCTTACCCTTCTCTTTCTCCTCTCACCCTCAAGGGGAAGCAAGTATTTTGATCCCATAACCTCCATTAGCAAACAAAGTTTCTCCCTCACCAATGTTATCGGGTTTCATCTCTATTAGAGAATAGATGACAACAAGGTTTCAGAAATAAAGAGTTGGATTCCTCATCTTAGAGAGAGAACCATTACTTTTGGTATAACCCTTTAAAATCCCCCAAACCCACCTCCAATCGTCGATTTCCTTTGTACAAATCCATTATCATTACTTAGGCTTGCCCATCAACTCTAGATCAGGTGGTGTCATATAATGAAGAAATTGAATGAGAGAGAAAACCTCTTTGTTCCCTTCCATCAATCCCACTTCCCATATGACTGCAATCTTGCCACTCATGCAGCAAATGGCATCTTGATGTCACCCCATCTGGGGTCAATATTGACTACAATAAAAGTAATACAAAGTTGTTTAAATTTGATATTTTTTTGGCATAGAGAATGGTTAAAAGGTTGCATTGGGAGATGGAAATTTATGGATTGTCTGGGGATACAATTTGTTCCATATTCTTAATGTAAATGTGCATATTGTGGATAAAGTTAATTTAAATTGTAAGATTTTTTTGTTTATACTAACCATATTAGCTCGGTTAAGAGAATCTATTAGATTCCATTTGCCCCAAATAGTTCACATCTAAAAACAAATTACACTAATATTTCTTGTAGCCAATTTGATAGGATCCCTCATGAGCTCAGACAAAATTGGCATATAAAATGGCACAACAATGTTATTGTGCAATGTAAACATAAATTACATTGTTTTCAAAATCGTGATTGCATTGGGTGGTAGGGCATCACAATCTATAGGAGGTAGCCCCCAACCATCTTGTGTAGACTCCACTACTATGTTAATGGGTTTCCATCCATCATTTCCCTACTATGTCTCATGTTATGATCCTCCATGGTGATGTAATAAAGGCCTAATAGTACATTTAGGATGGTTNTCTATAGGAGGTAGCCCCCAACCATCTTGTGTAGACTCCACTACTATGTTAATGGGTTTCCATCCATCATTTCCCTACTATGTCTCATGTTATGATCCTCCATGGTGATGTAATAAAGGCCTAATAGTACATTTAGGATGGTTGCTATTAATAATAGGTGTGGATGCACATTTGTCTTCTAGTGGATGCATACAAATTTATGCACATGATAGTTATGATGTGTGCTAGTACTTATGTAATGTGGCCATAATCATTAGATAAGGCTAGCTAGGTCATTGGGCTAGGATAGCTATAAATAAGGATGGAGTCATCATGTACCATTGAATCTTATTGTCTTGAATGTGTTTCGACATCCATTGGAGGTTGCTCCCTTGAAGTGGTTTGGAGAGTTCATCTTCTTTAATATAAGGAAGATAATACAATATTTTACATTATATTATATGTAACACCCTATTTCCCCCAGTCTGTAAAAATAACTATATTGGCCAAGAACTATGGCAAACTCAAAGATGTGAATGTTTGATTTGACGGACCTTTGTATAAAAGGTCAATGAATGTAAATTATGTTATGATTATGTGTTGCATGACTGCTGGGAGGGGGATGTGCTAAAAGAGACCACGATGGCTAATGAGAGGTGGTGGAAGGGACCTAGAATGGTTGTGTTAACTTCCACCAGGCCAATACCATACTGGTTTTTACTTGCTCAAAGATCAAAGCAGCTCTCTAACCCTGGAATGGATTTCTCGTCAGATTGGTAGGTGGGGAGGCTCCTCAAGAGTTAATGAGGGGATGGGGGTGAACCGTCCATCCGTAACAACTCCCAGACCTGACCACGGACGGGGAAATTTGTGCCACACGCAATCTTGCAGAGAAAAGGCAAGAGAGGAAGTGTGGTAAGGAAGGGAAAGGAGGATGCGCACGACAGGGATCGCGGAAGAAAACCGGAGGAGCTCTGGAAATAAAGGGAGTTCTGAACAGAGGAGAAGGAGAGTAACCTTCGTCCTTGACTTCCATTGAGCTGGAAGTAGAAGACTGAATCTCCAGCATTATGGTCTAGATCGGGGGTGGCTGGCGGTAAATCCATTCGGAGTCACTGAGCCTACGGTTGGGTGGAAACGAGCACCCCTCTCAGCAGTCGTGTCACACCTGGTGTTTTCTGATACGTGTTTATATCTTGTATCTTGAATTGAATATCCTAGACGCATGCTCATGTTTGTACACTCATAAATGGTTTATGTATAGAAGTGTTTGCTTAGTGTTTTGATCGAAAATAATGGATGTATGCTTATACTTATATGACCATAATCCGCTTATGTATAGAATGAATAAGTTCAGATTACGAGTCTGTCCCCTTGAGATTTGTCCCATTTACTTGACTCACGCTATGCCCTGGTTTGATTTTCCGAAGGCACCTCCTTCTGGGAAGTTCCCTCGCATTCCAGAGCCGGAGTGAGTTCCTTGAAAATACCACTGTTTTAGTAAACCCACGAGTTTACTTCACCCCTGTCACAGAGTTCATAGCTCAGTGATTTAGAAAGGCTTTTCAATCAGGTCACCAAGCCTAGGGATAATTACCCAAGAACCTGCTGAAGGATCATGTGATCTGAGTCTGGAAACCTTGTACAAGAGAGAGTGGTTCTCTCAGGTTTTCAGCGTTTCGGCACCCGGGAAACCTAAGGGCAAGTTCCCTCGTATTCGCTAGTCGTGAAATCCCGATATGCGAAACTCGAATCGGTTTAACGTGAATAGGTTTCGGCATTTCGGCACTCGAGAAACCCAAGGGCAAGTTCCCTCGTATTCGCTAGTCGCGAAATCCCGATATGCGAAACCCCGAATCGGTTTAGCGTGAATAGGTTTTGGCGTTTCAACGTTTCGGCACCCAGGAAACCTAAGGGCAAGTTCCCTCATATTCGCCAGTCGTGAAATTTCGATATGCGAAACCCCAGATCGGTTTAGCGTGAATAGGTTTCGGCGTTTCAGCACCTGGGAAACCCAAGGGCAAGTTCCCTCGTATTCGCCAGTCGCGAAATCTCGATATGCGAAACCCCGAATCAGTTTAGCGTGAATAGGTTTTGGCGTTTCGGCACCTAGGAAACCCAAGGGCAAGTTCCCTCATATTCGCCAGTCGCGAAATCCCGATATGCGAAACCCCGAATCGGTTTAGCGTGAATAGGTTTCGGCGTTTCGGCACCCGGGAAACCCAAGGGCAAGTTCCTTCGTATTCACCAGTCGCGAAATCTCGATATGCGAAACCCTGAATTGGTTTAGCGTGAATAGGTTTTGGCGTCTCGGCACCCGGGAAACCCAAGGGCAAGACCCCTCGTCTTCGTCAGTCGCGAAATCTCGGTAAACCCCGATGCGCTCTGTGAATGAGCCCTAGGTCACCGAACAGGGTCTTGTGGTAGGAAGGAGGAGTAACCAAAGAATCTGGACCGCCCATTTGTAGGTCCCGCGTGGCGAAGATCTAAGGCCACGGGGGTTCTGGACATCAAAGGAATGGGAGTGAAGACCTCGCTAGAAATCCCGAAAGGTAGAATGTCGGGATTTAATTCGAGTCGTTGATCAAGTCGACGATATGGACCATAGATCCAGATGATATCGAGCTTTCGGGTTCCAAGGATTTGAAAGGGAAAGGAGGAACGCTTGCATTGCGATTCCCTGAATCGCGAAACCCCAAAAGCATTTGAAGGAATAGCACCAGGTCATACGACCGGTCATATGAAAAGCAACCCAAGGGAGGAGCCAAGGATCTGTTAGACCCTTTCGGGTTTCGGCATTTCGAAAGATAGAAAACAGGAGAACGCTTGCATCGCAATTTCCCGAATCGTGAAAGCCGGAAGCACCTTTTTGGTAAGGCCTGTGGTCATAGCCAATGATCACATGGAGGAGGATAAGGGAAGGGATGGTCTGCGCTAGGCCCCATAGAAATTCGGGGATTCTGTCCCTCGAAGAAAAGACACAAAAAAAAAGAAGAAAAATCTTAGTTGTCGTAGTGGGTGTGTGACAAATTGGTATCAGAGCATGGTTACACCACTTGGCCTGCTTGGGCTCATGAACGAGTTGCGCAGAAACTCCATTTGAAGTACTCTTAAAAGGAGTAAACCTCTACCTTAACCCCCTTTATTAAAAGCCGAAGTTAAGAATGAAAATTCCTATTGTGTGTATGCATTTGAAAAATATGAATTATGCGTTGATTGTGAATGAATATAATGTTGACTAACAACAAGTGTTTTTCTTGCACAAAAAGCAGACGATCGGCCGCAGGAAATTGCAGACGCATAGAATGGTGACGCACCACGAAGTGGGGGATGTCTCCCACAATAGAGATGAGGAGTCTGACGAAAGGAGAGTGGTAGAGACCCCTCCAGATCTAGCTGAGACTGTGAGAAGCCTCATGGTCTAACTACGGAGCTGCAAGGCCGACAACGAGAGGTTGATAAAAGAGCAAGAGAATCAAATGGAAATTAATGCAGTCTTGCTACAGAGTTTATTCGACATACAAAGACAATTGCAGCATGGACCTGACACTAGTCACGTGGACCAATGACAGACAAAGAGAAGTCGAAGCCCACCGGGGATGCGGAAACGTGGTCCTTTAAGTGGCCACACTAGGAGGAGCACCTCAAGAAAGGTCCACCCCAGAGATAAGGGACAAGCATCGAACGATTCCTCTGGAAAGGAAACTGGCGACTCGGAGGGATCTTCTAGTAGTAGGACTAGTTCTTATTCCCGAATAAAACGGAAGAAACAAAATCATTCCAAAGATCATAATCTCGAAGAATTCAAGAAGGCCAAACCACCCTCTTTTGACGGTGAAATAAAGAAGGGAGAGGAAGCGGAGGCCTAGCTGCTTGGACTAAAGAAGTATTTTAGAGTCCATGACTTCTCGGAAAACTTGAAGGCCTGAGTAGCCACTTTCAACCTGAATGGGAAGGCTTCCATTTGGTGGGAAGACCTTACGAACGTCAAAGAGATTCACGAAGAAGACCTATCTTGGGAACGGTTTGAGAAATACTTCAGGAAGAAGTATCTGTCAGAAAAGTATTTCGACGAAAAGACTAAAGAATTCTATGAACTCAAGCTGGGGCAACGCACCATAGAGGAATATGTCAGCAGATTCCTTGAGTTGCTGAGGTATGTACCCTATATAAAAGCAGAAAAGGCAAAGGTGCAACGATTCATCAGTGGACTACCTAAGGACTATCAGAACAAGATTGAGTTTGACGAGCCAAAGACCCTAGAAGACACTATCCGAAAGGCAAGATATTGTTATGAGCAACTTGGGCATCGGACATAACCTCGTGAAGGCTGAAAGCAGAAGAATAGTTCGGGATTCCAGAAAAAGGGGTTTAAATCCCCAAGATTTAAAAACTATAAAAATGACTCAAGGATGAGCTTCCCAACCCGAAGTGTACACCAGCAGAATTTCCCCTCCCAAAGTGGAAATAAACCTTTTGGATCTACCCCAGGAAAGATTGATAACCCGAAGAAAGAACCCTTGAAATGTTGGGGTTGTGGAGAAGA
>ML795775.1:99119-116710 GCA_009831015.1 Picea engelmannii
GGATGAGCTTCCCAACCCGAAGTGTACACCAGCAGAATTTCCCCTCCCAAAGTGGAAATAAACCTTTTGGATCTACCCCAGGAAAGATTGATAACCCGAAGAAAGAACCCTTGAAATGTTGGGGTTGTGGAGAAGAACATCTACTGAGGGACTGCCTACACCGACAACAGAATAGTCGGAGAATTTACAATGTTCAAGAAGCTACCACCATCAATGACGTGGCCAGGAGCATGCCGCAAATTTATGCAGCCTTGGATAATAAACAAGCTGACCACCAAGCTTCAGTGGTGGAGATGGAAGGTATGATCACCAACCATCTAGTGTCTATTCTAATTGACCCTGGTTCAAATTTGAGTTATATAGCCCCTAAGGCTGTTGATAAGTGTAAATTACAGCCACATAAACATGCCAAGCCATGGTTGGTACAGTTAGCCACCAACACCAAAAGAAAAGTAATGGAGGTCATACCATCTTGCCAATTCACTATGGGTGAATTCCCCACTCAAGCAACCCTTAACGTATTACCCCTAGGATCGTATGACCTGTTGATTGGTATGGATTGGCTAGCCACATATAAAGCCAGACTGGATTGTTACCATAAAACCTTAGAATGTGTAAGTGAAGAAGGAAGAAGGATAACCCTTCAAGGGATCTAAAAACCTGTCTCGGTGAGATGAATATCAGCTGTTCAAATGAGAAAGTATTGCAGAAAGGGGTGTCCACTATATGCGATACAGGTGTTGGAATCAATTGAAGATGACAAACCCAGCCTCGAAGATCACCCCACATTAAGAGAATATAGAGATGTATTTCTGGAAGAGGTACTGGGTTTACCTCCAAGAAGGGATATTGACTTCTCGATAGAACTTGCACCAGGAGTGGTGCCAGTGTCTAGGACACCCTACAGGATGAGCACACCCGAGCTAGTTGAGCTTAAACTACAACTAAAAGAAATGATGGACAAAGGCTATATCCAGCCCAACGTGTCTCCATGGGGAGCACCAGTCTTGTTTGTGAAGAAGAAAGATGGTACCCTCCGTCTATGCATAGATTATAGACAACTCAATAAGGTAACCATAAAGAACAAGTACCCCTTACCCAGGATCGATGACATGTTCAATCAATTGGGAGGTGTTTCCATCTTCTCAAAGAGTGGCTTGAGATCTATATACCATCAAGTCTGAATCAAGGTTGAAGACATCCAAAAAACTACCTTCAGGACGAGATATGGTCACTATGAGTTTGTGGTAGTACCATTTGGATTGACCAATGCTCCTGCCACTTTTATGTGCTTAATGAACAATGTGCTCAGCAAATTCCTAGACAAAATTGTACTGGTTTTTATTGACGATATATTAATTTACTCCAAGAATAGAGAGGAACATGAGGAACATCTTAGACTTGTGCTTCAAGTGCTAAGAGAACATCAGCTCTATACCAAATTTAGCAAGTGCGACTTTTTCCAGAAGCAAATACATTACTTGGGCCATGTCATATCTGAAGAGGGAGTAGCAGTAGACCCTGAAAAGATCAGGTCTATCATGGAATGGCCTACCCCACATGACCTTTCAGATATCAGATCATTTATGGGCTTAGCAGGATACTATAGGAGATTTATAAAAGCATTCTCCAAGATTGGTTGTCCAATCACTGCCCTCCAGAAGAAGGGAGCTAAATTCACATGGACACAAGAATGTGAAGAAAGATTTCAATCCCTGAAACACCTTCTGACCCATGCACCCGTGCTGAAGATCCCTGATCCTGAAAACGACCTCCTCGTGTGCACAGATGCCTGTAAGGAAGGGCTCGGAGGAGTCCTTATGCAAGGAGGAAGTGTAGTGTGCTATGAATCCCGAAAATTGAATGAGCACAAAGCCAACTATGTGACCCATGATCTAGAGCTGGCCGCCATAGCGCATGCCTTGAAAATGTGGAGGCATTACCTCCTGGGAAGGAAATTTGTGCTCAGGACAGACCACTGTGGATTGCGATATCTGTTTGACCAACCCAATCTCAATGCCAGACAAGCTAGGTGGATGGCCCTCCTTAGTGAGTTTGATTTTGAAATCAAACATGTGAAAGGAAATGAAAATAAGGTGGCCGATGCCCTTAGCAGAAGTATGAAAACAATTCCCCTGGCAACGGTGACCACCTGCGAGACGAATGTCAAAGAAAGAGTCAGAAATGCATAAGAAACAGACACATTCTTCCAAACCGTGACCTCGTACCTGGAGCAAGAACCCACAGGGATAAAGTATGAAGGCTACCAGATGATAGATGGAGGTCTGCTAACTTACAGAAACAGATTGTATATTCCAGATTGTGATGACTTGAAGAGATTCATAATGGATGAACTACATAAAAGAACATATACTGGTCACCCGAGATATCAGAAGATGATCACGGCCACTAGGAAACAATTCTATTGGCCTAGGTTCAAGAAAGACATAGCTAACTATTTAGCTAAGTGCATAGAACGCCAACAGGTCAAAGTAGAACACTGACACCCAACAAGATTATTACAACTTCTACCAATCCCGGAATGGAAATGGGAAACCATTTCCATGGACTTCATCACCAGATTACCAACATCGACCAAACAAAATGACACCATCATGGTAGTGGTGGATAAATTGAGCAAGTCCGCCCATTTTATCCTCGTCAAATCGACTTGCAAGGCAATAGATATTGCCAACATATTTATGAAGGAAATATTCAAACTACATGGTATGCCTAAAAAGATCGTGTCTGACAGAGACATGAAATTTACTTCCAACTTTTGGAAATCCTTGATGGCTGGTCTAGAGACCAAATTATTGTTTAGCACAGCCTATCATCCTCAAACCAATGGACAGACGGAAAGAGTGAACCAAATATTAGAAGACATGCTAAGAATGCATGTAATGCATCAACCTAAAAAGTGGGAAGATTACTTGCCACTGGTGGAATTTGCCTACAATAACGACTACCAAGAATCCTTGAAGATGAGTCCTTTCGAAGTCCTCTACGGTAGGTCGTGCAACACTCCAGACAGTTGGAGTAACCCAGTAAACATAATTACTATTGGACCCGACATGCTGAAAGAAATGGAACAACAAGTGATTCAGATAAAACAAAATCTAAAGGTCGCCCAGAACAGATAGAAAAGTTACGACGACCAAAAGACAACTCCAAGAGAATTCAAGACGGGAGACCACATATATCTCAGAGTTAGGCCCAGGAAGAGTTCCCTGAGGATGGGATCTTGTGCCAAGTTGGCACCTCGGTATTTTGGACCCTTTGAAGTTCTAGATAGAGTGGGACCTGTAGCCTATAGGCTAGCACTTCCTCCCACAGTAAAAGCACATAATGTTTTCCATGTTTCATTATTGAAGAAATATGTACACGATTCTAATCATATAATTGACTGGTATGTGATCTAGTTGGAACCAGAGGGAGAATTCCTGCCAGAACCTCAATGCATACTAGACAGAAAGGAAACCCCACTCAGAACCGAACCATTGCATAGGTCAAGGTGTAGTGGAAACATTTTGGCCCAAATGAGGCTACATGGGAAATGGAAGATGCCATGAAACATGCATATCTGATTTTGTTTACTTCTGTACATACACATCATATTGATAGATAGAACATCGAGGACGATGTTTCTTTAAGGGGGAGGGAATTGCAACACCCTGTTTCCCCCAGTCTGTAAAAATAACTATATTGGCCAAGAACTATGGAAAACTCAAAGATGTGAATGTTTGATTTGACGAAACTTTGTATAAAAGGTCGATGAATGTAAATTATGTTATGATTATGTGTTGCATGATTGCTGGGAGGGGGATATGCTAAAAGAGACCACGATGGCTAATGAGAGGTGGTGGAAGGGACCTGGAATGGTTGTGTTAACTTCCACCGGGCCAGTACCGTACTGGTTTTTACTTGCTCAAAGATCAAAGCAGCTCTCTGACCCTGGAATGGGTTTCTCGTCAGATTGGTAGGTGGGGAGGCTCCTCAAGAGTTAATGAGGGGATGGGAGTTAACCGACCATCCATAACAGCTCCTAGACCTGACCACGGATGGGGAAATTCGTGCCACACACAATCTTGTAGAGAAAATGAAAGAGAGGAAGTGTGGTAAGGAAGGGAGAGGAGGATGCGCGCGACAGGGATCGCAGAAGAAAACTGGAGGAGAACTGGAAATACAGGGAGTTATTAACAGAGGAGAAGGAGAGTAACCTTCGTCCTTGAATTCTATTGAGCTGGAAGTAGGAGCCTGAATCTCAAGCATCGTGGTCTATCTCGGGGGTGGATGGTGGTAAATACGTTCGGAGTCACTGAGCCTACGGTTGGGTGGAAACGAGCACCCCTCTCAGCAGTCGCGTCACACTTGGTGTTTTCTGATTAGTATTTATATATTGTATCTTGAATTGAATATCCTGGACGCATGCTCATGTTTGTACACTCATAAATGGTTTATGTATAGAAGTGTTTGTCTAGTGTTTTGATCGGAAATAATGGATGCATGCTTATACTTATATGACCATAATTGGTTTATGTATATAATGAATAAGTTCAGATTACGAGTCTGTCCCCTTGAGATTTGTCCCATTTACTTGACTCACACTATGCCCTGGTTTGATTCCCCAAAGGCACCTCCTTCCGGGAAGTTCCCTCACATTCTAGAGCCGGAGTGAGTTCCTTGAAAAGACTATCGTTTTAGTAAACCCATGAGTTTACTTCACCCCTGTCACAGAGTTCATAGCTCGGTGATTTAGGAAGGATTTTCAGTCAGGTCACCAAGCCTAGGGATAATTACCCAAGAACCCACTGAAGGATCATGTGATCTGAGTCTAGAAACCTTGTACAAGAGAGAGTGGTTCTCTCAGGTTTTCGGCGTTTCGACACCCAGGACACCCAAGGGCAAGTTCTCTCGTATTCGCCAGTCGTAAAATCCCGATATGCAAAACCCTGAATCGGTTTAGCGTGAATAGTTTTTGGCGTTTCGGCACCCGGGAAACCCAAGGGAAATTTCCCTCATATTCACCAGTCGCGAAATCCCGATATGTGAAACCCCGAATCGGTTTAGCGTGAATAGGTTTTGGCATTTCGGCGTTTCGACACCCGGGAAACCCAAGGGCAAGTTCCCTCGTATTCGCCAGTCGTGAAATCCCGATATGTGAAACCCCAAATTGGTTTAGCGTGAATAGGTTTCGGCATTTCGACACCTGGGAAACCCAAGGGCAAGTTCCCTCATATTTGTCAGTCGCGAAATCCTGATATGCGAAACCCTGAATCAGTTTAGCGTGAATAGGTTTTGGCGTTTCGGCATTTCGGCACCCAGGAAACCCAAGGGCAAGTTCCCTTGTATTCGCCAGTCACGAAATCCCGATATGTAAAACCCCGAATCGATTTAGCATGAATAGGTTTCGGTGTTTCGGCACCCAGGAAACCCAAGGGCAAGTTCCCTCGTATTCGCTAGTCATGAAATCTCGATATGCGAAACCTCGAATTGGTTTAGCGTGAATAGGTTTCGGCGTTTCGGCACCCGGGAAACCTAAGGGAAAGACCCCTCGTCTTCGCCAGTCGTGAAATCCCGATACGCGTAACCCTGATGCGCTCTGTGAATGAGCCCTAGGTCACCGGACAAGGTCTTGTGGTAGGAAGGAGGAGTCCTGAAAGAATCTTGACCACCCATTTGTAGGGACGCGTGGCGAAGATCTAAGGCCACCGGGGTTCTGGACATCAGAGGAATGGGAGTGAAGGCCTCGCCAGAAATCCCGAAAGGTAGAATGTCGGGATTTAATCCGGGCCATTGATCAAGTCGACGATCTGGACCATAGATCCGTATGATACCGGGCTTTCGGGTTCCGGGGATTCGAAAGGGAAAGGAGGAACGCTTGCATCGCGATTCCTTGAATCACGAAACCCTGAAAGCATTTGAAGGAATAACACCAGGTCATAGGACTAGTCGCATGAAAAGCGACCCAAGGGAGGAGCTAAGGATCTGTTAGACCCTTTCAGGAGCTAAGGAATAACATTGTTTTAATATAGACATTTGTACCCATATGCAATGCTATATTTTTTAAAGGCTTTTGTTGATTCTATCTACAATCTCTCCACTAGGCCAAGTGAGTATGTAGGCCTAGTTTAATCATAAGATTATTAGGGAGGATTTCCTTGATGTGCTTCATGACAACCCCATATGAATTTTCCATGCAAAACATAGCATTTAAGTCTAGACATGGAAACTAATCACGAGTTTCATCGTAAAACATATCAATGATCTTATTGGTGCCTCTTCTAAATAAGTGGAGAGCTATGAACCACCTGTTCTTAGTGAATACCTCACTATTGTGGAGCAACACCAATGAATACAACAAAGAGTGGTGATTATAATATAACCTTGATACTAAGATATCCCCTTTCTAGATAAGCTTAGTCTTGACAACATTCCAAGATTTCTATATGTTCTTAGCCACAAATAGAACTTTTATATTCATGTATGTTGGGTAGAAACCAAACTCTGAAGCTTGAGCCCCTTAGTAGGGCCTCCCAATCTTTCTTTCCCTCAAGCATTTAGTCAATCCATTTGGCATAAAGGCCAATGGGCTTTAGTGTTGGTCTTTATAATTCTCACGCCCCTCCATTATCTAGGTAGACAACATAAGTTGTAGTTTACTCTATGAAAGCCTCTACCCTCTACCCTCTAGTCTCTAATATGCCTTAGTTGAGGGAATTGAACACGAGGAGTAATGCACTTGTAATAGGAAACACTAGGGTACAAAAATGGAATTTTGCAATGAAATTCATGGGGTTAGTGATCCATTTTTTAGTCTTGTTTTCCACCCTTTGGTTGAAAACATCCTATATATCCTTTGAGGAGGATTGGAAAGAAACATGTACTCCCAAATATTGAATATTTGGCTAGGTTGAATCTAAGACCATTCCTAATTATCTAGTGAGATGGGAAGCTCCTTTTAGATTTTTCTTATAGCACTCAATCGTGGACCACTGAACCCTAGAGCCCAAGGCTTCAATTTTTTTTTTAAGATAATCCATAGCATTCCCCATTGGGGTTTGATCTTTGAGGATTGTGAGAAATGAGTAAGTCACAAAGTGCCTATTGATCCTTCATGCCACCTTTGGTTCAGGAAGAGGAATCCCTTTGATTATGACATGGGTCATTCTATTATGTAAGAGATAGCGTAGTCCTTCAATTATCATGATATAAAGCATTGGATAAAAGGGACATCCTTAGTGAATCAACCTAAAGAGTCCAAATTCCTCATACGTACATTGATTGATATAGAGATATGTCAAAGTATCAATAAATAAGGTTTCAACTTCCTTCAAGAAGAACTGGCCAAATCCAAGATCCTTAAGCATGATCAAAATGAAGGACCACTCAAATTTCGAAGTCAATTATGATGAAAAGGGTGTTGAGGCCAAGGGATTAGCCCATTCCATCCCCTCCCATACAAGAATCTCATTATCCATGATAAATAGTCATGCAATGAAGGTCATTTTCTCTAGACGTGTGATTTTAGGAAGAGTGTGTTTGGTGCACACTCTACTATGTTTGGGTGTGAATTCCAACTTTGTTTTTGGACAATGATGGCATAAGCCGTTTGTGTTTCCAGATTTTTTTAAAATTATTGAAAAATCAAATGTTTTTTTTACTTGTTTCCCCCAATGGACATTGAAATTATGATGATAATAACTTATCATATCTCTTACGTCATAATTCTGATGACAATATCCATAAGATTATTTGAATGTTACAATTCGTTGACATGGTCAACAAAACTTATAGTTGTTAAAGTTGACATAGTCAACTCAAATTATTGTCTCTCTTACATCAGAATTCAAAAGACAATATCCATAAGATTATTTGAATGTTACAATTCGTTGACATGGTCAACGAAAATTATAGTTGTTAAAGTTGGCATAGTCAACTTTTGCCAGAATTCTGATGTTGACATAAATTCTTTTAAAGCTCAAAGATATAAGACGACAATTATGTGATGCCCTCAACATCTATGATATATTTTTTCATAGTTTTGAAAACTATAACAAAGTTTTTCTATCTACTTTCAACACCGAATTCCCCCCTACAAATTAAGAATGCATTCTCTACATATTCGACATTCTCTTTAGGTAAACAATTTGAAAACATATTTTTAACTCTTTGAATATATATTTATATTTTACTAATATTGCTTTAGTGGATGTTGTTGTAAATATAGTTAACAATGTCATTATATCAAAAGAAGAAAGTTTGAGGGTCGTTAGTAGGTTAAGGGGGCAACTTGGTGATGGTAAATGATGTTGCCCTTGAAAAAAGTGGAAGGGATTACAACTGAGAAGGATTTCAAAATAGTCAGCTTAAAAACATTGTAGGTATTTTGGGCACTTTGAAGGGGGGGAATGTGTTTGGTTCATTGGTAAATTATTTGGTACATGTCATTTAATTGTTATTATCATCATAAAGATTATTATCATTTTAATATTTGAGATATACACTAAAAATATTTTATTGTTTGAAATTACAAAGGAAAAGCATCCTAGGCTTGAATTGGAGGACAAGGATGTGTTGAATTGTAGTAGAAATATTGATTAACAAGCTGATGGAGATCATGGATTAGATAATGGAGATCATGAAATTAATCCCGTGGCCAGGGAAAATGATGATACTGATATAATTGAGAATGATGAGATAAACATATTGATCCACGACCCCTTGCTCCAATGGATGATAACTTTGATGATGTTCATGATGTATCTGTGATTGATAAGGCACGTAAACCCTTATATGAAGGCTCAAGGACACATATTCTCTTTGTTATTGTATTGTTGGTGAACTTAAAAGTATTGAATAGTTTGTCAAACACATGTCTCACACAAATCTTAAGGTATGCAATATAATTCCTCATACAACATGACTACCATTTTTTTTCGTTTTCCTTTTAGTGTTAATTGTATAGAGGATGAAATATTGGTGAATATTCATACATAATTTTTTTTTTTAATGTTGTAGATTGTTAGGTAATTTTCTCCTACCACTATCAAATAAATTACCTCATACACATTGAGAATTGTCTCTTGCTATGAAAGATACAGGAATGTAGTATGAAGCCATTGATGCATTTCTTGACCATATTATTTATCATGGACAACATGCAACAAAGTTGGAATGCCCTAAATGTGGAATTAGTAGATATTGAACCAATCAAGTAACAAATAAGGTTCCCTGCAAGGTTCTCTGTCATATTCCCATAATTCCATGTTTCTAATGATTGTTTAGGTGAAAAAACATAGCACAATTTATGGATTACCATGCATGGAAGAGAAGTGAAGATGATGTTATGCAGATGCCTATAGATGGTACCACATTTAGGGACATCAAGAAAAGATGTCCAATTTTTAAATATTAACCTCATAATGTTAGGATTTCATTGGTAGCTGATGAATTCAATCCATTTACTTAGTGTGGTCTATTTTTTTTATAAACAAAAATCTTTTTCCTTGGTTGTCCATAAAGAGGGAGTACATAATGTTGGCAATGTTTATTCCAAGTATTTGTTCAAAATGATGTTTTCATGTACATATCATTTCAATTTACTTTAGTTGTTTGTTAGATATTAGTTTATTATATGTTCAAGGTAATAAAAATGTGCATTTTCATATATTTAGGTAAGTACCAAGTTAAGGATATGGATGTATTTATTGGGCCTCTTATTAATGAACTTCTAAATTTATGGGAAGGCATGTACAACATTTCCAAACTAGTAGGACAAAAACAATTTCAATTCCATGGAATACTTACATAGATAATTCGTGATGCCCCTGGGCTAATATATTTTTGTGGTAAGTGAAAAACCGCACTCTAACACAATTTAATTTTATCAATTCTTAGTGCATTTTTTGAATAATTGCTAATTGTATACTAGTATTAACATAATTCCACATTTTGTAGGTCTTTAAACAAAGGGTAAATTTTCATGTCTAGTATGTGATCCTAAAATGATATCTGAACATTGAAGAAGTTTAAGAAATGAAGTGTTTGATGAGTACAAACATTTCCTCCCTGAGAACCATTGATATCAAACTACCAAGAAATATCTTTTTAATGGGCATAAAGATACTAGAAAAAACCCCTAAGAATGACAACTCAACCATGGAAATTGGAATATAATAAGAATCCTCAAGCTAAGAAATTGGTTTCCATATCATATGTAACTTTATGCAACTTGTATTTATATTCAATTGTTTTTAAAGTATCTAATAGTTAATTGTTTTTCTTTTGTGTTTCTTAAAGGTCATCGATGCATTAATGATCTTCCATGAGGAATGAAAAGAGTAACAAAATCCTTAGATGGAAGGAGTAACAAAGAGAAAATCACCAAAGTTTGTAATGAAATTCATGACGTCAATCATGTAATGGGAAATTTTATTCATTATTCTAGTGATGGACAATGAGACAATATTCCCTCGTTATTTATAGAGTAGGAAAGAAATGTTGTAAAACATGTCACTCAAAAAATTAATTTCCCACTGGTTTTACTTCAGACATAAAGAATATCTTAACGAAAAAAGGTGAATTTGGTGGGGTAAAAACTCATGATTGGATACCTTTATTAAGGTATTTTTGTAAGTTCTTCCTATTTTTTAGAAATTTGGTAGTGTTTTGAATTTTGGAAAAAATGATGTCCTTCTATGTTTCAGTTTGTTCTACCTCTATCTCTCCCCCAAAAAATTGATAACAACATAAAATATGTTATATATGATCTCGGCAAGTACATGAGGTAAGCTATCACAATTTATAATCAAAAGGTTAACTACATAATTGGCATACTTGTTATTTACTTGCATTGTAGGTATAATATTTATTATTGTTTTGAATCTTGTATTAACTTGCATTGACATGTGTAGGTGGTTATCATATAAAGAAATCCATAAAGAAGATGTAAGGTATTGGAAAAGAGAGATTCTTTGGATAATGTGTGAACTGAAAAAGTATCTCCCTTTGACTTTTTTCAATGCACAAAAACACTACCTCATGCACCCAGTTGAGAAGATTGAAATATGTGGATTTGTACACACAAGGTCAATGTGGATGGTGAAGTGACACTTGAAGGAATTGAAAGATTTCATTAGACAAAGATCATGTCCAAAAGGCTCTATAGTTCACATCTATATGGTATATCAATCCATGATGTTTATTAGTGAGTATCTTCCTGAAGCATCATTGCCAGATATTAATGTGCCTCACATTTGGGATGTTGATTCCAACAACAAATATGAAGGGGGTGTTTTGTTGGGGAAAGGTAGAATGAGGAAAGTGAAAGGTGATTAGACAAATAAATATGAGCTATAATAGTTTATATTACTTATTATTAGATTCACACTTATTTATTTTTTTAAATTTTATTCATCCACCATTTATTAATCTTTACTAGTACCTAATTATTCAATTGTTTTTTTGTCATATAGGTGGTTGAGAGTGTGATGCACAACAATTATACATTGCAAATAATATTGACTAGATGAAGGTATGGATAGAATGATATACGCAAGTTTATGGTAAATTATCATGGGATGGGGTGGAATAATTGATTAGAATATCTCATCATTTTTAAGATATCAATCTCACAGAGGGAAATTGATTTAGCATATGGTACAAAATATAAATGGGAAATCATTATCCACATTTTCTTGGTTTTTTTTTCCAATATTGTATGTGATAGTGATCCTTTGTCCTTAAAATATTAAGTAGTTGGTCTAAATATGTTTATTAATTGACAATATTGCATTTTTAACATATCAAGCATATTGGCACAAGTGAAACACCACAAGGCTGTGATGTGTAATGACTGAAAATTTCACATCAGATAATTGGATGATAAGAAGAAAACCTATGATTGTGGGATATTTGCACTTTTCCAAGTTTTTGATGTTTCCTCTAGCATTGAGAGGCACCTGAAAGTATTTGAAATGGATACTATGGTTGTCTAGAAGATGTAATTGAGTTAGACTTGAAATCCTTCAAAGAAGTTCTCTTCAAGGTCTATTGGTACATGTTACAGATGAATGAATGCAATCCTAATAGAATTTCTATTGAGCATGCTAATGGATTTACCATGATTAATACAAGGTTATTTGACTCAGGTACATAACCTTATGTCCTTCCAAGTCACTCTCAGTAGGTATTCTATTCATAGGCCAAATAAGGCAGGTTGGTCACATGTTGTTAGATATGAACCAAGAGGAAGGCTTGTAAAGTATATTGTACACAAAGAAGATGATAATGAAGAAAATGAATAACATGGTGCAGAGGAGAAAGTAAAAGTGTCTTACAAAGAAGTTGAAGAAGATGAGGATGACACATATGGAGATGTATTAGATGATGCATATTAGGAGTAGGTAGAAGTGTCGGATGAAGAAGTTGATGATTATGTTGTTATGGCCAATCCTTTTAGTGATTCAAATCTTGATTTTTCTGATTTTGATTTCGATGAAGAACACTGAGATTAATGAATATATTGAATTGTTGAAATGTAATTGTATGCTTTTTACTACGTTTTTCTCTTTTTTTTTGTTACTTATATGATTTATGTTTTGCTATGTTTTATGCCATTTTCTATCTTGGTTGATTTTATGTTAATTTCGTTTCTTTTGCACTAGATATACTAGGTATGGGGAATTGCAAGTGTTGTTGGGAGGGGAAGGGGACAAATGAGATTCCACCTTCATGTGGTTTTCCTTATTCAATAGAGTAAATTATTCTTGAAACCAAGAGAAAATCCTCTAGATTTATTAGTATAAAGGAGGTGTTCCTTGCATAAATTCATGAAATTGGATTTAATCTAGCCTTGTTCAACTTGTTTCTGGCACCCAATATTTTGGCCTTTTGAGAAGCCAAACCTGGATTATTTTTGAGTTATGAAAATATCCTATATCACCAAAGTGAATTTATAGGATAATTAAGTTGTATTTCATGAGATGCAAGCACAATTTGTGAAAATTTCAATGTTGGCCCCTTTCACTAGTCACCAGTAGAGGTCCATGGAGGCATGTTTTACATAGATTATATAAGAAATTGTGTTCACTTTTCATAAAATACAATGGATAATCCTTGTAGTACTTTGTATAATATTTCATATCATTCATGACAACCATTAAGGCCATAATACCCAATAGGATCTTGTTGCCATGTAATTGGATTCAATCTGACCTTGTTTGCTTGTTTCGAGCATCTAATATTGAATTTTGGGGAGCCCATCCCTGGTTTTTTTGAGTTATGAAAACCTCCCATATCAAAAAAGTATTTTCATAGGCTGATCAAGTCAAATTATATGAGATATAAGCACAGTTTGCAAAAAATTCAATGTTGGCCCCTTTCATTGGTCATTAGTTAGGGTCCATGTGAGGCATGTCTTACATAGATTATAAAAGTAATTGTGTTAAATTTTTAGAAAATCCAATATTTCATATAATATTTTGATTATAGTACATCATATAATATTTCATATCATTCATGGTATGCATTAAGGCTATAGTGCCTAATAGGATCTTGTCAACACATAATTGGATTCAATTTGGCCTTGTTTGGTTTGTTTTAGGTGTCTAATATTTTGGCCTTTAGGGAGGCCATCCCTGGTTTATTTAGAGTTTTGAAACCATACCATATAAAAAAATTATTTTTCTAGGCTGAAGTCAAATTCCGTGAGATACAAACACACTTTGCTGAAATCTCAATGTTGGCCCCTTTCATTAGTCATTAGTCGAGGTCCATGTGAGGCATGTATTACATAGATTACAAAATAAATTGTGTTCAATTTTAAGAAAATCCTATGGATAAACCTTGTAGTAATCTGTATAATATTTCATATCATTTATGGCAACCATTAAAGCCATACCACCCAACAACATAGTTGGCACGTAATTGCATTCAAATTGGCTTTGTTTGGCTTGTTTCAGACAACTAATATTTTGGATTTTGTGGAGGGCATTCCCAACTCATTTTTGAGTTCTAAAATCCTTCCATATAAAAAAGTACTTGTCTAGGATTATCAAGTCAAATTCCATGAGATGCAAGAACAATTTGCAAAAAAATTGATTTTGGCCCCTTTCATTGGTCACTAGTCAGGGTCCATGCAATTACCCACATTCAACTTGCCTTTTAGTAGGAGATAATGACCAAAAAACCCAGGGTGCCCATGTAGACTTGTATTGATGTTGCTTCCTCAAAAGTTACAAATGAAATAAAATGTGTGATTGGCCCTTTTCATTAAACAAGTTATGTGTTTCCTTAGTGCAAATGGTAGTTGAAAATAACTTGTGTTTAGATGGGTTTCCTAGTGAGTTCTACAAGACCACATGAGAATTCATGGCCCAAAATTGATTTAGTTGTATTGATATTGATAATTCATTATATTCTTAGCCTCGAAATGATCTTAAGAGAATATAGTAGCTATCAAAAAATTACATGTAGGTTGTGTCACCCAACATATTGAGGTAGAAAATAATTTGCATCGTATAACTTGTCTTTTAGTCAGTACAAATAATGACTAAAGAAACTAGGTTTCCCATATAGACCGACATCAATGTGGTCTCCTCAAAATTTACATAAACACTAAAGTGTGATTAACCCTTGTAATTAGACAAGATATATGTTTCCTTGACGTAGAGGGTAGATGAAAAGTATGCATGTCTAGATGGATTTCCTTGTGAGTTTTGTATAGCCACATGAGAATTATGTCAGACAATTGGATTAGGTTGATGGATAGTTGGTATGGATTGTTGGTTTTCATTGATGTCAACTATTGAAGAGTGATATTGTAGATTGATGTCAACCCTTAGTGATTGATGTCAACTATTGAAGAGTGATATTGTAGATTGATGTCAACCCTTAGTGATTGATGTCAACCCTTGGAGAAAGTCCGATAGCGAATTCCGGTAGCACAGAGGTTTGGGTAATGGACACAAGGTTGTTTCATGTATAATGGTATGAGTTTTAATATATTTGAAGGTAAGACTATTCTAGATGGATATTACATGTCATTCCATTTCTGGTGGTATTTGGAACGTCACATAACTCCTCACGGTTAGAGAGTTATGGCCATGAGAAGTTGGAGAACCCAGGTTTGGGTAATGGACCCAAGTTTCTTTGATGGATAATTGTATGAGTTTTGATATATTTGAAGGAAAGAATATTCTAGATGGATAGTACATGTCATTCCATTTCTGGTGGTATGTGGAACGTCATATATCTCCTCACGGTTTGAGAGTTATGGCCTTACGAAGTTGTAGGACCCTCATATGTTGGCTTGAAGCCCCAAAAGGTCAAAGAAGTCAAAGATATTGCAAAGAAGAAATTATTATTTAAATGATAAAGTAAAGTGACAAAGTCAATAAGGATTATTTAAATGATAAAGTGAAGTGACAAAATCAAAGAAGATTATTTAAATGATAAAGTGAGGTGACAAAGTCAAGGAGGAATAGTTAAATGATAAAGTAATGGAGAACTTTCTAATTATGGAAAGTGGTTAACCCTAAAAATGAGGAAAATAGGTTTAGTGGCCTATAAATGGGTTAAGTGACCTAGAAATGGGTTAAGTGACCTAGAAGATGGAGAGTATAAATAAGAGGCAAGGCTCTCTCATTTTATATCACACTTGAGCATATTGAATATCTATAGGTCACTGAGATAACTAATGATATCTAAGACGAATTTCAGAGGGAAGGTGAAGAAAAGAGGGTCATAGTTCAAGGGAGGATACATTCTTTTGATGATGCTTTCTAAGGTATGCTATTTACAGGTCATCTCACCATTTTCTCAATAAATTTTTTTCTAGATTGATTCAGACCGTGATATTGATATTCCATTGAGGAAACATATCCAAGTATCTGTGGTAAAACATTTAGCTTGTGGGTCATTGTATTTTTGGAGTTACACTCCATGGAAAATAGGGTTTGTGGCTAGTCTTGAAACTAGTCTAAAACAGGTGTTTCAGGTAAAAACGTCATAACTTCTTCATAACAGATCAAAAATCAGTAAGACCAAATGTGTTGGTTAGAGTATAGTCTATAGTATTCTTTGTACACTTTTAGATCAATTCAACAAATATTCTATGCGGGGCATGCTCTGCAAGGTCGATATCTAGAATAAGCCAGAATTCAACAAGGTATGCCATTTTTGCTACAACTCCTTTTCTGAGAGGTTCCAAGTAGTGACATCTGGAGGAATTGCATAAAACACACTGAAGAACATTGTGTATCAGTTTCAGATATTTATTCATTACAGGTACATAGTTATGATTATTTCAAGTTGGGGTTGTTGACTAATCCAAAACTAGTCATGTGAGACTAAAGAAAAGTTTGATGAAAATGCTAGTCTCTTGTTGTTAAAGTTAAGGAAGGTTTGCAGGTATGTGATCATATACACCAGGTCTATTACAGAGTTACAAATCATATTTGGATGATGATATTGATGAGGGCATTTGGTTGAGGTACATGTCGGGTACATGGTTGAGACAAGTAGTTGATGAGTTGGCACATACATGAGGTGTATAGATGATGATGTTGGTACATATTGATGAGTAATTGATACATGATTGGTACATACTTGGTACATGGTTGGAGGCACTTGTTAGTATTATTGTTGACACATGGTTTATGGATGATGTAGCATACTTGTATTATTAGAAGCACATATTGATCTTGGTGATGATTATGAGTTGTTATGTTATGCTTGGTTGATGCACATCTTTGAGAGTTGTCTTGGTGATTGATCTTGGTGAGTAGATCTGATTTGGTTGATAAGATTGATGAGACAGGTTGTTGTGATAGGTTGTTTGGACAAGTTGTTGTGATAGGTTATTTGTACAGGTTTGGTGCATGGTTGATGCACTTGTTCATGGTATAGGTTGAGGTACAGGTTGGTGCATGGTTGATGTACTTGTTTATGGTACAGGTTGATTACAGGTTGTTTGGTACAGGTTGGTGCATGGTTGATGCACTTGTTTATGGTACAAGTTGATTACAAGTTGTTTGGTACAGGTTGGTGCATGGTTGATGCACTTGTTTATGGTACAGGTTGATGCATGGTTGATGCATGGTTCATGTTATTGGTACAGGTTTATAGGGGTATATCTCACATTGATAGTGTGACAGTGGTTCCATCATTCTACTTATACATCAGGGTGGTTAGACGAGGAAATGACAGGGGTTTGTAGCCACCTTCCGGTTGTAGCCGGAGAACATAGGGGGTTGTAGCCTCCTTCTGGTTGTAGCCAAAGAATTGGGGATTTGGAGCTTTCCTCAGGTTGTAGCCTGAGAAACTAGGGGGTTGGAGCCTCCTTCCAATTGCAGCTAGAAAACAAAGGAAATTGGTGCTTCCAATGAATGTAATTCTTTAATACATATAATAAAAAACATTTTGTGGTTTTCTTCCTCTTTGGGTTTCCACGTAAAACACCGGTGTACTATGTATGTGTATGATTTTTCATTTGTTCATTGCTTATTTACACTGCAGTTATTGGATGACAATGCTACATTGATATAACACTTGGATTATATGGTTAAAAATGATTAAATTGCTCTATT
>ML795775.1:132782-153101 GCA_009831015.1 Picea engelmannii
CGATTTCCTTTGTACAAATCCATTATCATTACTTAGGCTTGCCCATCAACTCTAGATCAGGTGGTGTCATATAATGAAGAAATTGAATGAGAGAGAAAACCTCTTTGTTCCCTTCCATCAATCCCACTTCCCATATGACTGCAATCTTGCCACTCATGCAGCAAATGGCATCTTGATGTCACCCCATCTGGGGTCAATATTGACTACAATAAAAGTAATACAAAGTTGTTTAAATTTGATATTTTTTTGGCATAGAGAATGGTTAAAAGGTTGCATTGGGAGATGGAAATTTATGGATTGTCTGGGGATACAATTTGTTCCATATTCTTAATGTAAATGTGCATATTGTGGATAAAGTTAATTTAAATTGTAAGATTTTTTTGTTTATACTAACCATATTAGCTCGGTTAAGAGAATCTATTAGATTCCATTTGCCCCAAATAGTTCACATCTAAAAACAAATTACACTAATATTTCTTGTAGCCAATTTGATAGGATCCCTCATGAGCTCAGACAAAATTGGCATATAAAATGGCACAACAATGTTATTGTGCAATGTAAACATAAATTACATTGTTTTCAAAATCGTGATTGCATTGGGTGGTAGGGCATCACAATCTATAGGAGGTAGCCCCCAACCATCTTGTGTAGACTCCACTACTATGTTAATGGGTTTCCATCCATCATTTCCCTACTATGTCTCATGTTATGATCCTCCATGGTGATGTAATAAAGGCCTAATAGTACATTTAGGATGGTTTCTATTAATAATAGGTGTGGATGTACATTTGTCTTATAGTGGATGCACACAAATTTATGCACATGATCGTTATGATGTGTGCTAGTACTTATGTAATGTGACCATAATCATTAGATAAGGCTAGCTAGGGCTAGGACAACTATAAATAAGGATGGAGTCATCATGTACCATTGAATCTTATTGTCTTGAATGTGTTTCGACATCCATTGGAGGTTTCTCCCTTGAAGTGGTTTGGAGAGTTCATCTTCTTTAATATAAGGAAGATAATACAATATTTTACATTATATTATATGTAACATCCTGTTTCCCCCAGTCTGTAAAAATAACTATATTGGCCAAGAACTATGGCAAACTCAAAGATGTGAATGTTTGATTTGACGGACCTTTGTATAAAAGGTCAATGAATGTAAATTATGTTATGATTATGTGTTGCATGACTTCTGGGAGGGGGATGTGCTAAAAGAGACCACGATGGCTAATGAGAGGTGGTGGAAGGGACCTAGAATGGTTCTGTTAACTTCCACCGGGCCAATACCATACTGGTTTTTACTTGCTCAAAGATCAAAGCAGCTCTTTGACCCTCGAATGGATTTCCCATTAGATTGGTAGGTGGGGAGGCTCCTCAAGAGTTAATGAGGGGATGGGGGTGAACTGTCCATCCGTAATAGCTCCCAAACCTGACCACGGATGGGGAAATTCGCGCCACACGCAATCTTGTAGAGAAAAGGCAAGAGAGGAAGTGTGGTAAGGAAGGGAAAGGAGGACGCGCGCGACAGGGATCGTGGAAGAAAACTGGAGGAGCTCTGGAAATATAGGGAGTTCTGAACAGAGGAGAAGGAGAGTAACCTTCGTCCTTGACTTCTATTGAGCTGGAAGTAGGAGACTGAATCTCCAGCATCGTGGTCTAGATCGGGGGTGGCTGGTGGTAAATCCGTTCGGAGTCACTAAGCCTACGGTTGGGTGGAAACGAGCACCCCTCTCAACAGTTGCGTCACACTTGGTGTTTTTTGATAAGTGTTTATATCTTGTATCTTGAATTGAATATCCTAGACACATGCTCATGTTTGTACACTCATAAATGGTTTCTGTATAGAAGTGTTTGCCTAGTGTTTTGATCGGAAATAATGGATGCATGCTTATACTTATATGACCATAATTGGTTTATGTATAGAATGAATAAGTTCAGATTACGAGTCCATCCCCTTGAGATTTGTCCCATTTACTTGACTCACGCTATGCCCTGGTTTGATTTCCCGAGGGCACCTCCTTCTGGGAAGTTCTCTTGCATTCCAGAGCCGTAGTGAGTTCCTTGAAAAGACTACCATTTTAGTAAACCCACGAGTTTACTTCACCCCTGTAACAGAGTTCATAGCTCGGTGATTTAGAAAGGATTTTCAGTCAGGTCACCAAGCCTAGGGATAATTACCCAAGAACCCGCTGAAGGATCATGTGATCTGAGTCTGGAAACCTTGTACAAGAGAGAGTGGTTCTCTCAAGTTTTCGACGTTTCGGCACCCGGGAAACCTAAGGGCAAGTTCCCTCGTATTCGCCAGTCGTGAAATCCCAATATGTGAAACCCGAATCGGTTTAGCGTGAATAGGTTTCGGCGTTTTGGCACCTGGGAAACCCAAGGGCAAGTTCCCTCATCTTCGCCAGTCGCGAAATCCCGATATGTGAAACCCTGAATCGGTTTAGTGTGAATAGGTTTTGGCATTTCGGCGTTTTGGCACTCGGGAAACCCAAGGGCAAGCTCCCTCATATTTTCCAGTCGCGAAATTCCGATATGCAAAACCCCAAATCGGTTTAGCGTGAATAGGTTTCGGTGTTTCGGCACCCGGGAAACCCAAGGGCAAGTTCCCTCGTATTCATCAGTCGCGAAATCCCGATATGGGAAACCCTAAATCGGTTTAGCGTGAATAGGTTTTGGTGTTTCAACGTTTCGACACCTAGGAAAACCAAGGTCAAGTTCCCTCGTATTCGCCAATCGCGAAATCCTGATATGCGAAACCCTGAATTGGTTTAGCGTGAATAGGTTTCAGTGTTTTGGCACTCGGGAAACCCAAGGGTAAGTTCCCTCGTATTCGCCAGTCACGAAATCCCGATATGCGAAACCCCGAATCGGTTTAGCATGAATAGGTTTCAGCGTTTTGGCACCCGGGAAACCCAAGGGCAAGACCCCTTGTCTTCGCCAGTCGCGAAATCCCGGTACACGAAACCCTGATGCGCTCTGTGAATGAGCCCTAGGTCACCGGACAGGGTCTTGTGGTAGGAAGGAGGAGTAATGAAAGAATCTAGACTGCCCATTTGTAGGGATGTGTGGCGAAGATCTAAGGCCACCGGGGTTCTGGACATCAGAGGAATGGGAGTGAAGACCTCGCTAGAAGTCCTGAAAGGTAGAATGTCGGTATTTAATCTGGGCCGTTGATCAAGTCGACGATCTGGACCATAGATCCGGATGATACCGAGATTTCGCGTTCTGAGGATTCGAAAGGGAAAGGAGGAACACTTGCATCGCGATTCCCCGAATCACGTAACCTCGAAAGCATTTGAAGGAATAGCTCCAGGTCATAGGACCGGTCGTATGAAAAGCAACCCAAGGGGGGAGCTAAGGATCTGTTAGACCCTTTCGGGTTTCGACATTTCGAAAGATAGAAAACAGGAGAACGCTTGCATCGTGATTTCCCGAATCGCGAAAGCCGGAAGCGTCTTTTTGGTAAGGCCTGTGGTCATAGCCAACGATCACATGGAGGAGGATAAGGGAAGGGATACTCTGCGCTAGGCCCCATAGAAATTCGGTGATTCTATCCCTCGAAGAAAAGACACACACACAAAAAAAAGAAAAATCTTAGTTGCCATAGTGGGTGTGTGACAAATTGGTATCAGAGCATGGTTACAACACTTGGCCTACTTGGGGTCATGAACGAGTTGCGCATAAACTCCATTTGAAGTACTCTTAAAATGAGTAACCCTCTACCTTAACCCCCTTTATTAAAAGCCGAAGTTAAGAATGAAAATTCCTATTGTGTGTATGCATTTGAAAAATATGAATTATGCGCTGATTGTGAATGAATATAATGTTGACTAACAACAAGTGTTTTTCTTGCACAACAAGCGGACGATCAGCCGCAGGAAACTGTAGATGCATAGAATGGTGACACACCACGAAGTGGGGGATGGCTCCCACAATAGAGACGAAGAGTTTGACGAAAGGAGAGTTGTAGAGACCCCTCCAGATCTAGCTGAGACTGTGAGAAGCCTCATGGTCGAATTACGGAGCTACAAGGATGACAACGAGAGGTTGATAAAAGAGCAAGAGAAGCAAATATAAATTAATGCAGTCTTGTTACAGAGTTTATCCGACATACAAAGACAATTGCAGCATGGACCTGACACCAGTCACGCAGACCAACGACAGACAAAGAGAAGTCGAAGCCCACCAGGGATGTGGAAACGTGGTCCTTTGAGTGGCCACACTGGGAGGAGCACCTCGAGAAAGGTCCACCCCAGAGATAAGGGACAAGAGTCGAACGATTCCTTTGGAAAGAAAACTAGCGACTCGGAGGGATCTTCTAGTAGCAGGACTAGTTCTTATTCCCGAAGAAAACAGAAGAAACAAAATCATTCCAAAGATCATAATCTCGAAGAATTCAAGAAGGCCAAACCACCCTCTTTCGATGGTGAAATAAAGAAGGGAGAGGAAGCGGAGGCCTGGCTACTTGGACTAAAGAAGTATTTCAGAGTCCATGACTTCTCGGAAAACTTGAAGGCCTGAGTAGCCACTTTCAACCTGAATGGGAAGGCTTCCATTTGGTGGGAAGACCTTAAGAACGTCAAAGGAATTCACGAAGAAGACCTATCTTGGGAACGGTTTGAGAAATACTTCAGGAAGAATTATCTGTTGGAAAAGTATTTCGACAAAAAGACTAAAGAATTCTATGAACTCAAGCTGGGGCAACGCACCATAGAGGAATATGTCAGTAGATTCCTCGAGTTGCTGAGGTACGTACCCTATATAAAAGCAGAAAAGGCAAAGGTGCAACGATTCATCAGTGGACTACCTAAGGACTATCAGAACATGATTGAGTTTGACGAGCCAAAGACCCTAGAAGACACTATCCAAAAGGCAAGATATTGTTATGAACAACTTGGGCATCGGACAGAACCTCATGAAGGCTGGAAGCAGAAGAATAGTTCGGGATTCCAGAAAAAGGGGTTTAAATCTCCAAGATTTAAAAACTATAAAAAGGACTCAAGGATGAGCTTCCCAACCCGAAGTGTACACCAACAGAATTTCCCCTCCCAAAGCAGAAATAAGCATTTTGGATCTATCCCAGGAAAGATTGATAACCCGAAGAAAGAACCCTTGAAATGTTGGGGTTGTGGAGAAGAACATCTACTAAGGGACTGCCCGCACCGACAATAGAATAGTCGGAGAATTTACAATGTTCAAGAAGCTACCACCGTCAATGACGTGGCCAAGAGTGTGCCGCAAATTTATGCATCCTTGGATAATAAACAAGCTGACCACCAAGCTTCAGTGGTGGAGATGGAAGGTATGATCACCAACCATCTAGTGTCTATTCTAATTGACCCTGGTTCAAATTTGAGTTATATAGCCCCTAAGGCTGTTGATAAGTGTAAATTACAGCCACATAAACATGCCAAGCCATGGTTGGTACAGTTAGCCACCGACACCAAAAGAAAAGTAATGGAGGTCATACCATCTTACCAATTCACTATGGGTGAATTCCCCACCCAAGCAACCCTTAACGTATTACCCCTAGGATTGTATGACCTGTTGATTGGTATGGACTGGCTAGCCACATATAAAGCCAGACTAGACTGTTACCATAAAACCTTAGAATGTGTAAGTGAAGAAGGAAGAAGGATAACCCTTCAAGTGATCCAAAAACCTGTCTGAGTGAGACGAATATCAACTCTTCAAATGAGAAAGTATTGCAGAAAGGGGTGTCCACTATATGCAATACAGGTGTTGGAATCAGTTGAAGATGACAAACCCAGCCTCGAAGATCACCCCAAATTAAGAGAATATATAGATGTATTTCCGGAAGAGGTATTGGGTTTACCTCCGAGAAGGGATATTGACTTCTCGATAGAACTTGCACCAGGAGCGGTGCCAATGTCTAGGACACCCTACAGGATGAGCACACCCGAGCTAGTTGAGCTTAAACTACAACTAAAAGAAATGATGGACAAAGGCTATATCTGACCCAACATGTCTCCATGGGGAGCACCAGTCCTGTTTGTGAAGAAGAAAGATGGTACCCTCCGACTATGCATAGATTATAGACAACTCAATAAGGTAACCATAAAGAACAAGTACCCCTTACCTAGGATCGATGACATGTTCGATCAATTGGGAGGTGCTTCCATCTTCTCAAAGATTGACTTGAGATCTGGATACCATCAAGTCTAAATCAAAGGGTGAAGACATCCAAAAAACTACCTTCAGGACAAGATATGGTCACTATGAGTTTGTGGTAGTACCATTTGGATTGACCAATGCTCCTGCCACTTTTATGTGCTTAATGAACAAGGTGCTCAACAAATTCCTAGACAAATTTGTACTGGTTTTATTGACGATATATTAATTTACTCCAAGAATAGAGAGGAACATGAGGAACATCTTAGACTTGCGCTTCAAGTGCTAAGAGAACATCAGCTCTATGCCAAATTTAGCAAGTGCGGCTTTTTCCATAAGCAAATACATTACTTGGGCCATGTCATATCTGAAGAGGGAGTAGGAGTAGACCCTGAAAAGATTAGGTATATCATGGAATGGCCTACCCCACATGACCTTTCAGATATCAGATCCTTTATGGGCTTAGCAGGATACTATAAGAGATTTATAAATGGATGAACTACATAAAAGACCATATACTGGTCACCCGGGATATCAGAAGATGATCACGGCCACTAGGAAACAATTCTATTGGCCTAGGTTCAAGAAAGAAATAGCTAACTATTTAGCTAAGTGCATAGAATGCCAACAGGTTAAAGCAGAACACCGACACCCAGCAGGATTATTACAACCTCTACCAATCCCGGAATGGAAATGGGAAACCATTTCCATGGACTTCATCACCGGATTACCAACATCGACCAAACAAAATGATGTCATCATGGTAGTGGTGGATAAATTGAGCAAGTCCGCTCATTTTATCCCCGTCAAATCGAATTGCAAGGAAATAGATATCGCCAACATATTCATGAAGGAAATATTCAAACTACATGGTATGCCTAAAAAGATCGCGTCTGACAGAGACACGAAATTTACTTCCAACTTTTGGAAATCCTTGATGGCTGGTCTAGAGACCAAATTATTGCTTAGCACAGCCTATCATCCTCAAACCGATGGACAGACGGAAAGAGTGAACCAAATATTATAAGACATGCTAAGAATGCATGTAATGCATCAACCTAAAAAGTGGGAAGATTACCTGCCACTGGTGGAATTTGCCTACAATAATGGCTACCAAGAATCCTTGAAGATGAGTCCTTTCGAAGTCCTCTACGGTAGGCCGTGCAACACTCAAGTCAATTGGAGTAACCCAGTAAACATAATTACTATTGGACCTGACATGCTGAAAGAAATGGAACAAAAAGTGATTCAGATAAAACAAAATCTAAAGGTCGCCCAGAACAGACAGAAAAGTTACGCTGACCGAAAGAGAACTCCAAGAGAATTCAAGACGGGAGACCACATATATCTCAGAGTTAGGCCTAGTAAGAGTTCCCTGAGGATGGGATCTTGTGCCAAGTTGGCACCTCGGTATTTTGGACCCTTTGAAGTTCTAGATAGAGTGGGACCTGTAGCCTATAGGCTAGCACTTCCTTCCACAATAAAAGCACATAATGTTTTCCATGTTTTATTATTGAAGAAATATGTACATGATTCTAATCATATAATTGACTAGTCTGTGATCCAGGTGGAACCGGAGGGAGAATTCCTGCTAGAACCTCAATGCATACTAGACAGAAAGGAAACCCCACTAAGGAACCGAACCATTGCACAGGTCAAGGTGTAGTGGAAACATTTTGGCCCAGATGAGGCTACATGGGAAATGGAAGATGCCATGAAACAGGATATCTAATTTTGTTTACTTCTGTACATACACATCATACTGATGATAGAACATCGAGGACGATGTTCCTTTAAGGGGGAGGGAATTGTAACACCATGTTTCCCCTAGTCTGTAAAAATAACTATATTGGCCAAGAACTATGACAAACTCAAAGATGTGAATGTTTGATTTGACGGATCTTTGTATAAAAGGTCGATGAATGTAAATTATGTTATGATTATGTGTTGCATGACTGCTGGGAGGGGGATGTGCTAAAAGAGACCACGATGGCTAGTGAGAGGTGGTGGAAGGGACCTGGAATGGTTGCGTTAACTTCCACCGGGCCAATACCATACTGGTTTTTACTTGCTCAAAGATCAAAGCAACTCTCTGACCCTAGAATGGATTTCTTGTCAGATTGGTAGGTGGGGAGGCTCCTCAAGAGTTAATGAGGGGATGGGGGTGAACCGTCCATCCATAACAGCTCCCAGACCTGACCACAGATGGGGAAATTCGCGCCACACACATCTTGCAGAGAAAAGGAAAGAGAGGAAGTGTGGTAAGGAAGGGAGAGGAGGACGCGCGCGACAGGGATCGCAGAAGAAAACTGGAGGAGCTCTGGAAATACAAGGAGTTCTGAATAGAGGAGAAGGAGAGTAACCTTCGTCCTTGACTTCTGTTGAGCTAGAAGTAGGAGACTGAATCTCGAGCATCGTGGTCTAGCTCGGGGGTGGCTGGTGGTAAATTTGTTCGGAGTCACTGAGCCTACGGTTGGGTGGAAATGAGCACCCCTCTCAGCAGTCGCGTCACACCTGGTGTTTTTTGATAAGTTTTTATATATTGTATCTTGAATTGAATATCCTGGATGCATGCTCATGTTTGTACACTCATAAACGGTTTCTGTATAGAAGTGTTTGCCTAGTGTTTTGATCGGAAATAATGGATGCATGCTTATACTTATATGACCATAATCGGTTTATGTATATAATAAATAAGTTCAGATTACGAGTTCGTCCCCTTGAGATTTGTCCCATTTACTTGACTCACACTATGCCCTGGTTTGATTCCCCAAAGGCACCTCCTTCCAGGAAGTTTCCTCACATTCCAAAGCCGAAGTGAGTTCCTTGAAAAGACTACTATTTTAGTAAACCCACGAGTTTACTTCACCCCTGTCACAAAGTTCATAGCTTGGTGATTTAGGAAGGCTTTTTAGTTAGGTCACCAAGCCTAGGGATAATTACCCAAGAACCCGCTGAAGGATCATGTGATCTGAGTCTAGAAACGTTGTACAAGAGAGAGTGGTTCTCTCAGGTTTTTGGCATTTCGGCACCCGAGAAACCCAAGGGCAAGTTCCCTCATATTTGCCAGTCGCGAAATCTCGATATGCGAAACACCGAATCGGTTTAGCGTGAATAGTTTTCGGTGTTTCAGCACCTGGAAAACCCAAGGGCAAGTTCCCTTGTATTCGCCAGTTGTGAAATCCTGATATGTGAAACGCCGAATCAGTTTAGCGTGAATAGATTTTGGCGTTTCGGTGTTTCGGCACTCGGGAAACCCAAGGGTAAGTTCCCTCGTATTCGCCAATCGCGAAATCTCGATATGCGAAACCCTGAATCGGTTTAGCGTGAATAGGTTTCGACGTTTCGGCACTTGGGAAACCCAAGGGCAAGTTCCCTCATATTCGCCAGTCACGAAATCCCGATATGCGAAACCTTGAATCAGTTTAGCGTGAATAGGTTTTGGCGTTTTGGCACCCAGGAAACCTAAGGGCAAGTTCCCTCGTATTCTCCAGTCACGAAATCCCGATATGCGAAACCCCGAATCGGTTTAGCATGAATAGGTTTCGACATTTCGGCACCCAGGAAACCCAAGGGAAAGTTCCCTCGTATTTGCCAGTCGCGAAATCCTGATATGCGAAACCCCGAATCGATTTAACGTGAATAGGTTTCGGCGTTTCGGCACCCGGGAAACCCAAGGGAAAGACCCCTCATCTTCGCCAGTCATGAAATCCCGGTACACGTAACCCCGATGCGCTCTGTGAATGAGCCCTAGGTCACCATACAGGGTCTTGTGGTAGGAAGGATGAGTCCCGAAAGAATCTGGACCACCCATTTGTAGGGACGTGTGGCGAATATCTAAGGCCACTGGGGTTCTGGACATCAGAGGAATGGGAGTGAAGGCCTTGCTAAAAATCTTGAAAGGTAGAATGTCGGGATTTAGTCCGGGCCGTTGATCAAGTCGACGATCTGGACCATAGATCCGTATGATATCGGGCTTTTGGGTTTCGGGGATTCGAAAGGGAAAGGAGGAACTCTTGCATCGCGATTCCTCGAATCGTGAAACCCCGAAAGAATTTGAAGGAATATCACCAGGTCATAGGACTAGTCGCATGAAAAGCGACCCAAGGGAGGAGCTATGGATCTGTTATACCCTTTCGGGTTTCGGCATTTCGAAAGATAGAAAACAGGAGAACGATTGCATCGCGATTTCTCGAATCGCGAAAGCCAGAAGTGCCTTTTTGGTAAGGCTTGTGGTCATAGCCAACGATCACATGGAGGAGGATAAGGGAAGGGATGGTCTGCGCTAGGCCCCATAGAAATTTGGGGATTCTGTCCCTCGAAGAAAAGACACACACACAAAAAGAAAAATCTTAGTTGCCATAGTGGGTGTGTCACATTATATTATCTTATTGAGATTTTGTGATATCTCTTATTGCATGTGGTTAATGGTGAATGTAGGAACATAATGGATCAAGAGACTTCTCCACCTTAGAGATGACTAAGTCTAGCCAAGGGATTATTTCATTCTAGTGTGGTGTGAGAGTTAGGGAGTGGAGGGGAGGGGGCAAGTTGTGGTACCTTTATATTCATTATCTTATCACCCAACCAACACGATGGAAAGCTTTACATTTAGAACATTGGAATTGGAAAGAGTGGGATGATGGGGCTAGGGAGTTAGTAGGAGGTCTCCTACACATAGTGCAAGAACCCCCTCCCAAAAAAGATAGAAAAAAGAACTCCAACAATTGATGTAGATCTGCCACATGAACCTTGATTTTATGGACCTAGATAATTATCTACAAATAAAGGTTTGCATAAATCAAACAACCATCATACTAAGTAGATGTCTTGCTATGCTAAACATTTTTGAAGAAATATTCACTTATTCTTTTCCAAATAAAAATGACGACTACTATTGTAATGAGTTACCATGTTGCATTGAACTCAAAAACCCAATGAAGTTTGTCCCCCGAGAAGGAAACTTTCCAAGGAATAGTAACATGGTGTCTATGACTACAAAGCTTAGACACCTAGTGCTAGGCAAACTTGGATAAATCATAATACTAGAACAAGTGCTTCAATGGTTTTGTCTTTACCACATTTAGATATTTCAGTGGAGGCAATCCCAATTGGATTAATCTTTGGCCCACTACAGGGATCTCCAAAAGGACCACATGAAAAAGGTTTTCTTCATCTCCACTAGTGGCTTCCACACACTTCAACACCGAGACATGTAGGGATTTCAAATTCCAAACCTTGTTTAGATGACCATTAAGAACATTGTTTTAATATAGACATTTGTACCCATATGCAATGCTATATTTTTTAAAGGCTTTTGTTGATTCTATCTACAATCTCTCTACTAGGCCAAGTGAGTATGTAGGCCTAGTTTAATCATAAGATTATTAGGGAGGAATTCCTTGATGTGCTTCATGACAACACCATATGAATTTTCCATGCAAAACATAACATTTAAGTCTAGACATGGAAACTAATCACAAGTTTGATCGTAAAAAATATCAATGATCTTATTGGTGCCTCTTCTAAATAAGTGGAGAGCTATGAACTGCCTGTTCTTAGTGAATACCTCACTATTGTGGAGCAACACCAATGAATACAACAAAGAGTGGTCATTATAATATAACCTTGATACAAAGATATCCCCTTTCTAGATAAGCTTAGCCTTGACAACATTCCAAGATTTCTATATGTTCTTAGCCACAAATACAACTTTTATATTCATGTATGTTGGGTAGCAACCAAACTCTGAAGCTTGAGCCCCTTAATAGGGCCTCCCAATCTTTCTTTCCCTCAAGCATTTAATCAATCCATTTGGCATAAAGGCCAATGGGCTTTAGTGTTGGTCTTTATAATTCTCACGCCCCTCCATTCTATAGGTAGACAACATAAGTTGTAGTTTACTCTATGAAAGCCTCTACCCTCTACCCTCTAGTCTCTAATATGCCTTAGTTGAGGGAATTGAACACGAGGAATAATGCACTTGTAATAGGAAACACTAGGGTACACAAATGGAATTTTGCAATGAAATTCATGGGGTTAGTGATCCCTTTTTTAGTCTTGTTTTCCAACCTTTGGTTGAAAACATCCTATATATCCTTTGAGGAGGATTGGAAAGAAACATGTCCTCCCAACTATTGAATATTTGGCTAGGTTGAATCTAATACCATTCCTAATTAGCTAGTGAGATGGGAAGCTCCTTTTAGATTTTCCTTATAGCACTCAATCGTGGACCACTGAACCCTAGAGCCCAAGGCTTGAATTTTTTTTTAAGATAATCCATAGAATTCCCCATTGAGGTTTGATCTTTGAGGATTGTGAGAAATGAGTAAGTCACAAAGTGCCTATTGATCCTTCGTGCCACCTTTGGTTCAGGAAGAGGAATCCCTTTGATTATGACATGGGTCATTCTATTATGTAAGAGATAGTGTAGTCCTTCAATTATCATGATATAAAGCATTGGATAAAAGGGACATCCTTAGTGAATCAACCTAAAGAGTCCAAATTCCTCATACTTACATTGATTGATATAGAGATATGTCAAAGTATCAACAAATAAGGTTTCAACTGCCTTCAAGAAGAACTGGCCAAATCCAAGATCCTTAAGCATGATCAAAATGAAGGACCACTCAACTTTCGAAGTCAATTATGATGAAAAGGGTGTTGAGGCCAAAGGATTAGCCCATTCCATCCCCTCCCATACAAAAATCTCATTATCCATGATAAATAGTCATGCAATGAAGGCCATTTTCTCTAGACGTGTGATTTTATGAAGAGTGTGTTTGGTGCACACTCTACTATGTTTGGGTGTGAATTCCAACTTTGGTTTTGGACAAAGATGGCATAAGCGGTTTGTGTTGCCGGATTTTTTTAAAATTATTGAAAAATCAAATGTTTTTTTTACTTGTTTCCCCCAATGGACATTGAAATTGTGATGATAATAACTTATCATATCTCTTACATCATAATTCTGATGACAATATCCATAAGATTATTTGAATGTTACAATTCGTTGACATGGTCAACAAAACTTATAGTTGTTAAAGTTGACATAGTCAACTCAACTTATTGTCTCTCTTACATTAGAATTCAAAAGACAATATCCATAAGATTATTTGAATGTTACAATTTGTTGACATGGTCAACGAAAATTACAGTTGTTAAAGTTGGCATAGTCAACTTTTGCCAGAATTCTAATGTTGACATAAATTCTTTTAAAGCTCAAAGATATAAAATGACAATTATGTGATGCCCTCAACATCTATAATATATTTTTTCATAGTTTTGAAAACCATAACAAAGTTTTTCTATCTACTTTCAACACCGATTCCACCCCCCCCTACAAATTAAGAATGCATTCTCTACATATTCGACATTCTCTTTAGGTAAACAATTTGAAAACATATTTTTAACTCTTTGAATATATATTTATATTTTACTAATATTGCTTTAGTGGATGTTGTTGTAAATATACTTAACAATGTCATTATATCAAAAGAAGAAAGTTTGAGGGTCGTTAGTAGGTTAATGGGGCAACTTGGTGATGGTAAATGATGTTGCCCTTGAAAAAAGTGGAAGGGATTACAACTGAGAAGGATTTCAAAATAGTCAGCTTAAAAACGTTGTAGGTATTTTGGGCACTTTGAAGGGGGGGGGCAAATGTGTTTGGTTCATTGGTAAATTATTCAGTACATGTCATTTAATTGTTATTATCATCATAAAGATTATTATCGTTTTAATATTTGAGATATACACTAAAAATATTTGATTGTTTGAAATTACAAAGGAAAAGCATCCTAGGCTTGAATTGGAGGACAAGGATGTGTTGAATTGTAGTAGAAATATTGATTAACAAGCTGATGGAGATCATGGATTAGATAATGGAGATCATGAAATTAATCCTGTGGCCAGGGAAAATGATGATACTGATATAATTGAGAATGATGAGATAAACATATTGATCCACGACCCCTTGCTCCAATGGATGATAACTTTGATGATGTTCATGATGTACCTGTGATTGATAAGGCACGCAAACCCTTATATGAAGGCTCAAGGACACATATTCTCTTTGTTATTGTATTGTTGGTGAACTTAAAAGTATTGAATAGTTTGTCAAACACATGTCTCACACAAATCCTAAGGTATGCAATATAATTCCTCATACAACATGAATACCATTTTTTTTCGTTTTCCTTTTAGTGTTAATTGTATAGAGGATGAAATATTGGTGAATATTCATACATAATTTTTTTTTTAATGTTGTAGATTGTTAGGTAATTTTCTCCTACCACCGTCAAATAAATTACCTTGTACACATTGAGAATTGTCTCTTGCTATGAAAGATACAGGAATGTAGTATGAAGCCATTGATGCATTTCTTGACCATATTATTTATCATGGACAACATGCAACAAAGTTGGAATGCCCTAAATGTGGAATTAGTAGATATCAAACCGATCAAGTAACAAATAAGGTTCCCTGCAAGGTTCTCTGTCATATTCCCATAATTCCATGTTTCTAATGATTGTTTAGGTGAAAAAACATAGCACAATTTATGGATTACCATGCATGGAAGAGAAGTGAAGATGATGTTATGCAGATGCCTATAGATGGTACCACATTTAGGGACATCAAGAAAAGATGTCCAATTTTTAAATATTAACCTCATAATGTTAGGATTTCATTGGTAGCTGATGAATTCAATCCATTTACTTAGTGTGGTCTATTTTTTTTATAAACAAAAATCTTTTTCCTTGGTTGTCCATAAAGAGGGAGTACATAATGTTGGCAATGTTTATTCCAAGTATTTGTTCAAAATGATGTTTTCATGTACATATCATTTCAATTTACTTTAGTTGTTTGTTAGATATTAGTTTATTATATGTTCAAGGTAATAAAAATGTGCATTTTCATATATTTAGGTAAGTACCAAGTTAAGGATATGGATGTATTTATTGGGCCTCTTATTAATGAACTTCTAAATTTATGGGAAGGCATGTACAACATTTCCAAACTAGTAGGACAAAAACAATTTCAATTCCATGGAATACTTACATAGATAATTCGTGATGCCCCTGGGCTAATATATTTTTGTGGTAAGTGAAAAACCGCACTCTAACACAATTTAATTTTATCAATTCTTAGTGCATTTTTTGAATAATTGCTAATTGTATACTAGTATTAACATAATTCCACATTTTGTAGGTCTTTAAACAAAGGGTAAATTTTCATGTCTAGTATGTGATCCTAAAATGATATCTGAACATTGAAGAAGTTTAAGAAATGAAGTGTTTGATGAGTACAAACATTTCCTCCCTGAGAACCATTGATATCAAACTACCAAGAAATATCTTTTTAATGGGCATAAAGATACTAGAAAAAACCCCTAAGAATGACAACTCAACCATGGAAATTGGAATATAATAAGAATCCTCAAGCTAAGAAATTGGTTTCCATATCATATGTAACTTTATGCAACTTGTATTTATATTCAATTGTTTTTAAAGTATCTAATAGTTAATTGTTTTTCTTTTGTGTTTCTTAAAGGTCATCGATGCATTAATGATCTTCCATGAGGAATGAAAAGAGTAACAAAATCCTTAGATGGAAGGAGTAACAAAGAGAAAATCACCAAAGTTTGTAATGAAATTCATGACGTCAATCATGTAATGGGAAATTTTATTCATTATTCTAGTGATGGACAATGAGACAATATTCCCTCGTTATTTATAGAGTAGGAAAGAAATGTTGTAAAACATGTCACTCAAAAAATTAATTTCCCACTGGTTTTACTTCAGACATAAAGAATATCTTAACGAAAAAAGGTGAATTTGGTGGGGTAAAAACTCATGATTGGATACCTTTATTAAGGTATTTTTGTAAGTTCTTCCTATTTTTTAGAAATTTGGTAGTGTTTTGAATTTTGGAAAAAATGATGTCCTTCTATGTTTCAGTTTGTTCTACCTCTATCTCTCCCCCAAAAAATTGATAACAACATAAAATATGTTATATATGATCTCGGCAAGTACATGAGGTAAGCTATCACAATTTATAATCAAAAGGTTAACTACATAATTGGCATACTTGTTATTTACTTGCATTGTAGGTATAATATTTATTATTGTTTTGAATCTTGTATTAACTTGCATTGACATGTGTAGGTGGTTATCATATAAAGAAATCCATAAAGAAGATGTAAGGTATTGGAAAAGAGAGATTCTTTGGATAATGTGTGAACTGAAAAAGTATCTCCCTTTGACTTTTTTCAATGCACAAAAACACTACCTCATGCACCCAGTTGAGAAGATTGAAATATGTGGATTTGTACACACAAGGTCAATGTGGATGGTGAAGTGACACTTGAAGGAATTGAAAGATTTCATTAGACAAAGATCATGTCCAAAAGGCTCTATAGTTCACATCTATATGGTATATCAATCCATGATGTTTATTAGTGAGTATCTTCCTGAAGCATCATTGCCAGATATTAATGTGCCTCACATTTGGGATGTTGATTCCAACAACAAATATGAAGGGGGTGTTTTGTTGGGGAAAGGTAGAATGAGGAAAGTGAAAGGTGATTAGACAAATAAATATGAGCTATAATAGTTTATATTACTTATTATTAGATTCACACTTATTTATTTTTTTAAATTTTATTCATCCACCATTTATTAATCTTTACTAGTACCTAATTATTCAATTGTTTTTTTGTCATATAGGTGGTTGAGAGTGTGATGCACAACAATTATACATTGCAAATAATATTGACTAGATGAAGGTATGGATAGAATGATATACGCAAGTTTATGGTAAATTATCATGGGATGGGGTGGAATAATTGATTAGAATATCTCATCATTTTTAAGATATCAATCTCACAGAGGGAAATTGATTTAGCATATGGTACAAAATATAAATGGGAAATCATTATCCACATTTTCTTGGTTTTTTTTTCCAATATTGTATGTGATAGTGATCCTTTGTCCTTAAAATATTAAGTAGTTGGTCTAAATATGTTTATTAATTGACAATATTGCATTTTTAACATATCAAGCATATTGGCACAAGTGAAACACCACAAGGCTGTGATGTGTAATGACTGAAAATTTCACATCAGATAATTGGATGATAAGAAGAAAACCTATGATTGTGGGATATTTGCACTTTTCCAAGTTTTTGATGTTTCCTCTAGCATTGAGAGGCACCTGAAAGTATTTGAAATGGATACTATGGTTGTCTAGAAGATGTAATTGAGTTAGACTTGAAATCCTTCAAAGAAGTTCTCTTCAAGGTCTATTGGTACATGTTACAGATGAATGAATGCAATCCTAATAGAATTTCTATTGAGCATGCTAATGGATTTACCATGATTAATACAAGGTTATTTGACTCAGGTACATAACCTTATGTCCTTCCAAGTCACTCTCAGTAGGTATTCTATTCATAGGCCAAATAAGGCAGGTTGGTCACATGTTGTTAGATATGAACCAAGAGGAAGGCTTGTAAAGTATATTGTACACAAAGAAGATGATAATGAAGAAAATGAATAACATGGTGCAGAGGAGAAAGTAAAAGTGTCTTACAAAGAAGTTGAAGAAGATGAGGATGACACATATGGAGATGTATTAGATGATGCATATTAGGAGTAGGTAGAAGTGTCGGATGAAGAAGTTGATGATTATGTTGTTATGGCCAATCCTTTTAGTGATTCAAATCTTGATTTTTCTGATTTTGATTTCGATGAAGAACACTGAGATTAATGAATATATTGAATTGTTGAAATGTAATTGTATGCTTTTTACTACGTTTTTCTCTTTTTTTTTGTTACTTATATGATTTATGTTTTGCTATGTTTTATGCCATTTTCTATCTTGGTTGATTTTATGTTAATTTCGTTTCTTTTGCACTAGATATACTAGGTATGGGGAATTGCAAGTGTTGTTGGGAGGGGAAGGGGACAAATGAGATTCCACCTTCATGTGGTTTTCCTTATTCAATAGAGTAAATTATTCTTGAAACCAAGAGAAAATCCTCTAGATTTATTAGTATAAAGGAGGTGTTCCTTGCATAAATTCATGAAATTGGATTTAATCTAGCCTTGTTCAACTTGTTTCTGGCACCCAATATTTTGGCCTTTTGAGAAGCCAAACCTGGATTATTTTTGAGTTATGAAAATATCCTATATCACCAAAGTGAATTTATAGGATAATTAAGTTGTATTTCATGAGATGCAAGCACAATTTGTGAAAATTTCAATGTTGGCCCCTTTCACTAGTCACCAGTAGAGGTCCATGGAGGCATGTTTTACATAGATTATATAAGAAATTGTGTTCACTTTTCATAAAATACAATGGATAATCCTTGTAGTACTTTGTATAATATTTCATATCATTCATGACAACCATTAAGGCCATAATACCCAATAGGATCTTGTTGCCATGTAATTGGATTCAATCTGACCTTGTTTGCTTGTTTCGAGCATCTAATATTGAATTTTGGGGAGCCCATCCCTGGTTTTTTTGAGTTATGAAAACCTCCCATATCAAAAAAGTATTTTCATAGGCTGATCAAGTCAAATTATATGAGATATAAGCACAGTTTGCAAAAAATTCAATGTTGGCCCCTTTCATTGGTCATTAGTTAGGGTCCATGTGAGGCATGTCTTACATAGATTATAAAAGTAATTGTGTTAAATTTTTAGAAAATCCAATATTTCATATAATATTTTGATTATAGTACATCATATAATATTTCATATCATTCATGGTATGCATTAAGGCTATAGTGCCTAATAGGATCTTGTCAACACATAATTGGATTCAATTTGGCCTTGTTTGGTTTGTTTTAGGTGTCTAATATTTTGGCCTTTAGGGAGGCCATCCCTGGTTTATTTAGAGTTTTGAAACCATACCATATAAAAAAATTATTTTTCTAGGCTGAAGTCAAATTCCGTGAGATACAAACACACTTTGCTGAAATCTCAATGTTGGCCCCTTTCATTAGTCATTAGTCGAGGTCCATGTGAGGCATGTATTACATAGATTACAAAATAAATTGTGTTCAATTTTAAGAAAATCCTATGGATAAACCTTGTAGTAATCTGTATAATATTTCATATCATTTATGGCAACCATTAAAGCCATACCACCCAACAACATAGTTGGCACGTAATTGCATTCAAATTGGCTTTGTTTGGCTTGTTTCAGACAACTAATATTTTGGATTTTGTGGAGGGCATTCCCAACTCATTTTTGAGTTCTAAAATCCTTCCATATAAAAAAGTACTTGTCTAGGATTATCAAGTCAAATTCCATGAGATGCAAGAACAATTTGCAAAAAAATTGATTTTGGCCCCTTTCATTGGTCACTAGTCAGGGTCCATGCAATTACCCACATTCAACTTGCCTTTTAGTAGGAGATAATGACCAAAAAACCCAGGGTGCCCATGTAGACTTGTATTGATGTTGCTTCCTCAAAAGTTACAAATGAAATAAAATGTGTGATTGGCCCTTTTCATTAAACAAGTTATGTGTTTCCTTAGTGCAAATGGTAGTTGAAAATAACTTGTGTTTAGATGGGTTTCCTAGTGAGTTCTACAAGACCACATGAGAATTCATGGCCCAAAATTGATTTAGTTGTATTGATATTGATAATTCATTATATTCTTAGCCTCGAAATGATCTTAAGAGAATATAGTAGCTATCAAAAAATTACATGTAGGTTGTGTCACCCAACATATTGAGGTAGAAAATAATTTGCATCGTATAACTTGTCTTTTAGTCAGTACAAATAATGACTAAAGAAACTAGGTTTCCCATATAGACCGACATCAATGTGGTCTCCTCAAAATTTACATAAACACTAAAGTGTGATTAACCCTTGTAATTAGACAAGATATATGTTTCCTTGACGTAGAGGGTAGATGAAAAGTATGCATGTCTAGATGGATTTCCTTGTGAGTTTTGTATAGCCACATGAGAATTATGTCAGACAATTGGATTAGGTTGATGGATAGTTGGTATGGATTGTTGGTTTTCATTGATGTCAACTATTGAAGAGTGATATTGTAGATTGATGTCAACCCTTAGTGATTGATGTCAACTATTGAAGAGTGATATTGTAGATTGATGTCAACCCTTAGTGATTGATGTCAACCCTTGGAGAAAGTCCG
>ML795775.1:156491-186879 GCA_009831015.1 Picea engelmannii
TCAACACCCATCTCTGGAGATTCAAGAGGTGAAATTACGTCATCATGACAGCCCCCCATAATCACATCTTTCTGAAGCCCAAGCATCATACAAATCTTGATAAATATAGATTCATATAAAGGCTTAGTGAAGATATCAACAACTTTATCATCAGTTCTACAATATTCAAGAGAGACAACATTTGCATGAACCAATTGTCTCAAATAATGAGCAATGGATCTGAGCTTCGACAATACTTGATACCAAAATGAGTGGTACCCTTGAGATAGAAGAAAATTCATTTGAATTATTTATAGTGGATTTCTCTAGGGTCCTGCATAAACCGAGAAACCATACTAATAGCAAAGGACATGTCGGGTCGACTATGAGTAAGATAAATAAGATTGGTGACTAGTTGTCAATAAAGTGTAACATTGAATTTGGGAGTTTGACAAGTTTTGGTGAGCTCGAGTCCAGATTGAAAAGGAGTAAAACATGGATTACAATCGTCCATATTAAAATGTGTCAAAAGATCCATGACATATTTAGATTGAGAAATGAAAAAACCATCACACAGTGGAAATACTTGAAGACCCAAAAAATAATGCAGAGTACCAAGATCTGTCATGTCAAAGGAGTCAACAAGTTTTTTCTTCAATCTAAGAATGAGATCAACATTATTTCCAGTAATGAAAAGGTCATCAACATATGAAACAACAATCAAGGTGTCTCCATTCATATGGATTACATACAAGCTTTGATCAAATTCACAATGTTTGAAACCAAGTTGAAGAAAGACATCGTCGATCTTAGCATACCAAGCTTGGGGAGCTTGCTTCAAACCATAAAGAGACTTCTTGAGTCGATAAAGTAGGTTAGAATCTGTCACAAAACTAGGTGGTTGTTCCATGAAAATTTCTTCAGAGAGGTATCCATGAAGAAAATCACTTTTCACATCCATATGATGGATTTTCCATCCAAAACAAGCATAAAGGGAATGAACCAGACAAAAAAATTTCATCTTTGCAATAGGGGAAAAGGTCTCAATGTAGTCGATAACTTCTTGTTGAGAAAACCTCTTCGAAACCAAGAAATATTATGTCGCTCAACAACACCTTTAGAGGTATATTTGGTACTCTAGACCCATCGACACTTTACATTATTCATTCCTTGCAGTCGGGGAACTAATTCCCAAGTGTGATTCTTCGATGAATAATCAATTTCTGTCTACATATCCTCTTCCCATTCAGGTCATCCTTGAGCATTTGAGTAGGTAACAAGATCAAGTATACGAGTCATTAATGCAACGATTTCATGTTGCATTTGACTTAGAGTTTGTCGTCTGGAGGAAATATCACTGACATCAGGTCCAACAGCTTCAATTGTCGTGGTCGCCCATCTAGGTAGACAAGAAAAGAGTGAGCTATTGTTTACTGTAGGAAGTCGATTAGAAGTTGGAACAAGCTCAGTCGATGGAGATGGTAGACCAATTGAAACATACATCGACGAACTAATCTACTCAAAGGTCAATGGTCTAGTCGAAACAAGAATAGAGTTCGACTATCCAGATGAAGGATTTAAAATTGGAACAAGAGAACAAGAGTCAGAAACAACATTAAAGTGATCATCCTATAACAATACAAAGAAGGAATTCAACAACTTGATGCCATAATAATTCTCATCAAACCATACATTTCACTTGATAATGATTTTCCATTTGACAGGATCAAACAGTTGATAGGCCTTCGACTCTCCAGAGCATCCCATCATGATGCAAGAATGACTCTTTACATCCAATTTCTTTCTGCAATCATCGGAAATATGAACCTAGGAAACACATCCAAACACATAGAGGTGGCCGAATGCAGGCTTGTTTCCACACCATCGTTCAACTGGAGTCACTAAAGGAACAACTCGAGTCAAGATTCCATTGAGGAGATAGTTTCCACAATATATAGCTTCAACACAGAAGCGAGGGAGTAGATATTTGGCCTATAAAATACATCTGGCCTTTTAGACTAACGTCCAATTATATCATTCTGCAATGCCATTCTCTTGAGGTGTGTGAGTAACTAACTGCTACCAATCAATACTAGATCGAACCAGGTATATTTCTTCAAAAGGTCAATTTACATACTCACCACCATAATATGATCTCAAGCACTTGATGGGTCAACCACATTACTTTTCAACAAAGGCTCTAAAATCTTTGAACTATTCATAGACAAGATTCTTATTCTTCAGAAAATACACGCAAGTGAAACGAGAGAGATCATCAATGAAAGTAAAAATATACCTTGCACCTGCTAGGGAGAGTAGATTAATGCATAAGACATCACTGTGAACTAGATCCAAGAGGTTTTTTTCTCACCACACTTTTCCAGAGTCAAAGGGTACCTGGTGATGCTTTCCAAGAACACAACCTTTATAGATCCATTTAGGGGAAAACACTTTAGGTAGACCAATAACCATGTTCTGATTTTCCATCGATTGTAGACTTCAAAAATTCAGATGTCCGAGTCGTTCATGCCAAGTTCGACTTCACTCATCAGTGTGAGAAACAAGAGCAGTTGGTTCGTTGTTGGGTCGATCCATGTCACAAAATTTATACAGAATTTACTTCGGGTCAAGAAACCCTCTGACGACAATTGGATTACCCTTCTTCAAATCTCTAACAAAGAACCGATCTGGACAAAATTATACAATCTTACCTGTTTTTTTTAAATGAGCAATAGACAACAATTTGGCACTAATATTTGGCACACGATAAATGCCAACAATTCTCCCATGTTTACATGAAGCATCACCTTGACCGAAAATGTTAAGTGGAAAATCATTGGAAACATAAATCTTCCTCAACTCGACGTCATTTAAGGACATGAACAAGGAGGCATCCTTAGCCATATGATGAGTGCACCCAAATTCAACTAGCCATATTCTTCTAACAAACCTTCTCCACATGTCCAGTCTTTCCACATTACTTACATGTCTTCTTCTTTCAACTTTGACGTGGTGCATTTGTTTGGCTTTTAGGTTTCTGGTTCAGTGATCAAAAGACCACAAAAAGATTCAAAGGTGTAATCCTTACCATCTTCTTTGCATGCCTTCTATTTGGTGTGGAAAGTTGAAACAAACACATCGAATGATGTTCTCAAATTCATCGGGACCAACTCAATGAGTTGTCCATCTTTATTCTGATAATTCTTTCCACATTCTCCCAATTTTAGCTGGAGTTCCTTTACACGTGTCAAATAGTCCTCTATTATGTCAAAAGAATGATGATCAAGAGAGATCAACTCTTCCTCCAACTGCATAACATGGCTTTTATTGAATCTGTCGAACGACTTCATATTTTTCCAAACTTGATTAGGGTAGTCAATTCCAGTGATGTGAAAACAAATCTCCCACAAGATATAGGTCGTGATGACCCCCAAGCCTCATCCTTCTTGCCATCAACATCGAACTTTGCCTGATTTTCTGTTGGATCTGGAATCTCAGTCTTCATATAATGTCACAATCCATTCCTCTTCAACAGGGTTTCCATGTCTGGTGCCCATACTACGTAATTTGATCCATTCATAATTATAGGATCAATCTTTGATATCTAAATAGAAACGATTATGTTTCAAGCTCCAATCAGAAAACCAATGGACCAAAGTCAATCACACAATAGATCCGACTCAAAAAGGTTTGCGGATAATAGACAAGGTTTAAAACCATTGAATCTGATACCATGTTGGGGAATAGGGTGGAACCTAATATGAAACAAACAAAATTAATGTAGATAATCGAAGAGGAAAATATATTTCGAAGACAAAAAAAGGGTGGTGTCTAAAGACACCGTTACAACAATTAAAAAAAACTCATTGTGATCATAACATCATAGTTCATTTTGGACATCTTAGACACAACAATGATATTTCCATTTTCCTTGTTGATAATGACCCACAGTGTCTGCTATTTATAGCTTCAAGATATAACCACTTTCCTTGTAATCGGGAAGATATTGTCCACATATAACTGTCGGTTGTTAGAGTTGACTTTGTAAAATCCACGTTGTCTAATTAGCTTGACAAGGATTCTTGACCCGTTCGTCCATGCGTCCAACTCGTATTGGATTTCTCAGCTGGTCAATCCATTGATTGACTATCTTTGAATGTTGGTTGATTGTACGACCTACAAACTTGTCGACTACTTGATCGACTAATGTAGCGATCTGGTCGATCGCCCGGTTGAATGTTTCCAGTTGTAGGTCGATTGCCCGACCCACTGATTCTAGGAGAAGTGTGATGAACCATCATGGCTTGATGTTCCAACACTACACACCATAATCTTTCCAATGGTGCAAAAATCACCTCAATTAAAGTTTGTATGTGGAATTTATGCCTCCCACAACTTGAATGACCTTGTTGACCACCTTTGTACCAAGTGGGTACCATGTTAGCCCCCATTACTCACACATGTGACTATCAAGCTATGTTAAATATTGATTCAATAGGAAAGGAAGGGGTTCCATTATTTTGGTATTGTTCTTGTTTCATAGTTGAGCAGAGAATATAGGAGTGGGATATTAAATAATAACAGAGGATGTAGAAGATTTAGTAGTATCCATTCAGGCCATAGTGTCCATGGAAAATCCCTAGTGAGTGTCCCTTTCTTCGAACTTTAATTTCATAACCAAGGAAAAGAGAGTGGAGCATAGGCCTCACCTTCTAGCTAGTTTTTCTCTCATATTGGGTTTCCCAGGTCACATCTTGTGCTCATTTGTGTGGATGGTGTGTTCATTTTCTTGTTTCTTTCATTTGGTTTCAATTATTTCCATAGTTTTGAGCACCACTAGTAATAATAAATATGAGATCTAAGATAATAATCTGCATAATAAAAAAATTCAAAAAATTGTAATATCTATTATGATGAACTATTCTAGTGGAATATCCATGAAATTTTATAGATCATATTGGTATCAAAGAAATTTTATTTGGTTTTTTTATGGTAAGTTGTAGGATCCAGGAATTGTCTTAAGAAGGAAGCCTCATAACCCTAGCCATGGTTGACGAGTCTAGTTGTACCAACCCTTGGGATGAGGCAAAGGAGAGATTTTTGAAGTTGGAAGTAGAAGTTGCTAATATCTCTCGCAACATGTCTCGCCTCATGGTGGATCTAGAGAACAAGTTTGTACCTTTTGGGGAGGTTGGTGGCTCCAACTCAAAATTTGGATCAGATGAGAAATTGGGAGACAATGAAGACCCATAAATGGAGCTGAAAAAAGATTTCGAGAAAGAGAAACCAAGTTCTAGTTTCATCACTTCTTCAGGATCACTGTTTAAAATGGATGTGAAAGTGGACATCAAACCTTACTAAGGTGATATTGATTCTATTAAGTTGAATCATTTGTTGTAATAGTTATAATTTTATTTAGGTGTCAATAACATAGAATAAGAGCAAAATATTTCATTTTCCCAAATAAAACTAGAGGGCCATGCTTTAACCTACTAGGAAAGCTACATAGAGACACTCAATATGGAGGGTGATCCACCAATAACTAATTGGTAAGCATTTAAAACCATAATTGAGTCCTAGTTCTTCCCTATTGGGTATGTAGTGGACCAATGGATTTGTTGGCATCACTTCAGGCTAAGGCAAGCATAGAGTGTGCAAGAGTACACCATTGAGTTCAAAAAAATGGTGATTTTGTTGGGTATATCTCCCAAGAACCTAGATGCACTCCTCAAGTATTAAGGGGGTCTACATAATCATTTATAGAAGAAAGTGGTTCTCTTTAAACCTAGGAAAGTTGATGAGGCATGTGTGCAAGCATAGTACTTGTAGAATATAGACAATAAAATGGACAACCAAGTGGTTCCAAAAAGAAACACCACCAAGATGATTCCAAGGAGGGGAAGAAGAAGTGGAAAATAAACTTGAAAGGAAAAAAAGACAACAACCATTGAAAATTAGTGCAAGGATCCAAACATCCACTACAACCATTGTAATATCAATGGTCACATCAATGATAAGTTGGATGCTACATCCATAGATGAATCCAAATAACTGTAAGAAGGATGCCAAGAAGAAGAACCTTCTAGCCATGAATTTAGGCAACTTGGTAGATAGAAACTCAGATGTGGATGGAAATATTGTCTACACTATAGTGTAGAATGATGTGAACCTTAGTAGCATTCATCATAAGGAAGATAAGGACATGACTAAGCTCTTCCATATTAAGATCCAAGTTAAGAAGGAAAAGGTGGATGTTGTATTCAATTTTGGTTCAAAGGCCAACCTCATAGCGAAAGATATGGTCAACAAGATTGGATTGGAAGTTCATGATTATCTTAACCCATATCCATTAGGATGTGTAAATATGGATGTAGAGATCAAGGTCACTAGATAGTGTACGATCACATTTTCTATAAGTGAAAACTATATTGATGAAGTGGACGTAGATGTAGTAACACTTGATGTGTGTGGTGTAGTGTTTGGAAGCCCCTACATGTATATAAGGGATGAAATATTCACGAGGAGAGAAAAATAGTGCTTCTTGATCAAGGATGGGAAGTATTTCAACATAAATGCACACAAAGGTAAATCCAAGAGCTCTCTAGTAAGTGCTAACCAAGCCAAGAAATTGATCAGTTCTAGTAGGAAGTTTGTATTGCTTTTCTTAAGAGAGAATCAACTAGGTGATGAATTGGTAAAAGTAGAGCATCACATGAAGGATGTATTAAAGAAAAAAACCATCAATTGGAGGAATTGTTGAAGGCATACAAAGAAGTGTTTTAGGATCCTAAAGGGTTACCAAAAAAGAAGGAAGTGGAGCATGCAATACAATTGTATCTTGACTCCCTATTACCAAATATTGGGTTGTACAAAGAGTCCATCTTGGAAGTAGATGAAGTGAAGAAATAACTGCAACAATTGTTGGAGTATGGAGTAATTAGACTAAGCACCTCATATTTTGGATCACCTATAATCATAGTACCCAAGAAGGATGGGATTTGGTGATTATGTATTGACTATAGAGATTTGAATAAGATCTTCCTCAATAATTGGCACCCTTTTCCTAGGATTGATGATTTGTTAGATCAGTTGTAAGATGTTAAGTACTCACCAAGTTGGATCTCAAATTAGGATACCACTAGGTATGAGTTAAAGAAGAAGACACCTAAAAGATTATTTTCAAGATAAGACAAGGTCCATATGAATGGTTGGTAATGCCTTTTGGTTTATGTAACTCACCAACTACATTTATGCATTTGATGAATGATGTGTTGCATCCCTTTCTAGATTTATTTGTGATAGTGTACTTAGACAATATATTGGTTTATATCTCTACATGGAAAGAGCATATCTCATATCACATGCAGGTGTTAGAGACTCTGAAAAAGCATCCATTGTTGGCTAACCTTAAGAAATGTGAGTTTTCTCAGCAGTCATTTTTGTATTTGGGGTATGTGATTGGAGGAGGGGAACTCGATATAGATCCCACAAAGATGGAGGCTATCCTTAAGTGGCCATTTCCTACTGATTTCATTGAAGTTTGAGTTTTTTTGGGAAACACAATACCTACGGAAGTTTATAACATCCTTTTTAGTTGTATCTATGCCACTTCATGCCATAAAAACCAATGGTAAGAGTTTATAGTGGGGGTAGAATTAGTAGAAATATTTATATGAGATGAAATGAAAGATCAATCAAGCACTAGCTCTTGCATTTCCTGTTTTGAAAAATTCTTTTGAAGTGGATAAAAATGCAAGTGGATATGTTATGGGAGCGATCTTGATGTTGGGAGACAATCCTGTATGCTATCATTATGAAGTCTTTCATGGTGAAGTATTGAGCTACCCTATGTATGATAAGGAAGAAGTGGAAGAACTATCTAATGGGAAAGGAAACCATTATCCACACTAGTCACCGACCACTATAGTATTTTCAACCCCAAAGTAAGATTCAACAAACTAGACACTACAACTCGATGGGGTTTTGTAGAAATTTCATCTAGTCATAAAATATAAGAAGGGAAAAACTAATAAGTTGGTAGACATGCTTTCAAGGCCAACCAAATCCAATATTATATCTTTGGGAACTCTTATGAACATGGATCCTTTTACCCATGATGCATACAATGAGGCATACATGGAAGATGAGGAATTTAAAGAGGTGTTTCAACAACTATAGGGCCAAATTTGTGTAGAAGAAGGTGACAATAAGGATGAATATCATCTTCAGAATGGGTTTCTCTACAAGATAGACAAGATATCTGTTCCTAAGGGTTAAATATTGTATCTTATTAGAGAGGCTCAAACCTCCAAGGTTGCAGAACATTTTGGTGTTGGGAAGACAATTGCCAACTTACAAAGGTATATGTATTGGCCCATAATACAAGAATATGTAGCTTAGTTTATTAAAGGATGAATAATTATTGTACCAACAAGCCTAGTAACATAGAGCAAGGTTTATACCATCCCTTAATTGTACCTACTAGACCTTGGGATAACATCTCCATGGATTTTGTGGGTGGTTTTCCAAGAACCAACAAGGGACGTGAATCAAGTTATATCTAGGTTCAGGGTTCCAAAAGAGATTGTCACTAACCATGGTAGTCACTTTCAGAACCACATGATGTCATATTTAGCATAGAAATTGGGTTTTAGGTAGGAGCATTCATCTCCTTACTATCCTTAGGAAAATGGTCAAGTTGAAGCTATTAATAAATCTCTGAAAATCATTTTGAAAACCACTGTCAATGCGAGCAAATAAAATTGGCACTTGATGTTATATTGAACATTGTGGGCCTACCGAACCTCAGTCAAAACTACAATAGGTTTTTCACCTTTTCAACTCATTCATGGGGTAGAAGCATTTTTTCCTATTGAATGTGACATCCCTTCACTTAAGATTTCTATCGATCTCCTTCCGGACACAACTAAACTTGAAGAACACCTTGTTTACTTAGAACATCTTGATGACCAACATCGATATGATGCTATAGAAAATGAGGCACAGAAGAAGTGTGTCAAGACTAACTATGATAAACATGTTCATTTGAGGGTGTTCTCCAAGGGGGACCTTGTTTCGGTCTATATGAATAGGACAATGATCCCTTGGTGGAAGGAAAGTTCAACCCTATGTGGCACAATTCGTATGTCGTACGACGTGTGTTGAAGAAGGGAGCCTACGATTTGGAATATTATGAGGGAAATGTGTTTTCGGAGCCCCAAAATGGGCTCTACCTTAAAAAATGCTATGCTTGAGCTTCATTTCTCAAGTGATGCTTCTTTTGGAATTATTTTCTATTGCTTGTATGTATCTTTTCTTAGATTTCCTTTTTGTTTGTCCTGTGTTATTGATCGTTGTGCTTCTATTGTGTGGCAGATGTCGGGGGAGTCATCGATTTATATCGGGTTTGCAGATGCTGCTAGTCACCACACTCGTAATCTTGCTTCCACTACCTTGGTGATTTATTTGCTACAAAACAACTAGTTTCCTCTAGAGGCGTTTGTCTCAAAGCAACTACCAATAATGTACCCAAGTACAACGTCGTTATTCAGTTTTTGTGAGATGTTATTTCACAAAGTATTCAATTCCTTCATGTTTATTTGGATTCCCAATTGGTAGTGTCACATTTGCATGGTCTATATCATATACACAATCCAGTGTTATTCCGTCGCTTCCTTAGGGTACGTCTTCTGGAATGATCATTTGTTTACATTACTTATGTACATGTTCGTAGACAGTCTAATCTAGTAATAGATGCATATGCTAACTATATTCTAGATTGACATTTGTCTCATCAATAACACGAGCACACACCATTTAACACATGTAAATATCCATAATTTTCAAGTCAATTATAATAATGCAGGGAAAAAAGTTGTATATATATAAAGATAATGAGGTCCATAGTACAAAATTTGGGCTTCTAGCCCCAAATGTTTATAGATGAAAAATTGTTCCCTTGAAACATAAAAAGTATAGACCCAAGGCCTACAAGCTCTATCATAACAAAGTACTATGTTTGCTAAACGTCGGAAAAGGCGGACCCATGTCTGGGGTACACCAACTACATGACATTACATCCCCACTGGTAGATCATCTAGGACTGCCATAGGGATAAAACATGTCAAGGAATCCATGTTTCGAAGTGTCCTAGCTACTTCATCACTCGTTGGAGCTTTGCCTCTTTCCCGACACCTATGCCATGGGAAGTTAGCAGGTCTCACAATCCCTATTTATACACATCCAAAAGGCACATTTTAGTAATGAGGATCTCACCAAAAATATGTTATTTTCTTCCTTTAACTTTTATATACAACTTACTTAAAAAATATTTAAAAAAAATAATGATAAAGAGTTTACTTATCTCCCCAAGTGTTGCATTAGAAGGTACGCCCATGTCTAGGTCTTGGGAGAAGTCAATCCTAGCATATGGGTAGTGTTAGCACTAGAAGTCTCACCTAGACTACTTTAGGTGTGATCCTAATACCCATTAGAAAATATAAAAATGTTTTCAAAGTGTAGCAAATGGGTGTGATACTCAGTTTATAATATCAACACAAAACCTCCATGAAATACAAACTAACAAGCAAGGCTTTGAATAGTTTCAAATCAATGTTTAGAGATATCAATAGGAAGATGGAATACTTAGCAAGGAATATGAGATACATGCATCATGTTACATCAAGTAGTTATGAAAGACATATAGAAGAAATCTCATTGAATAAGAACCTCCTAATCAACAGGATAGAACACTTTGATCATACTTGCATGAAATATAAACAATAAATCATTTATTATAATAAGGATCAAACATAATGATGAATCCTTCATCAACAACTAACATCAAAGTGAGAAAGAAACACATATGTGACAGTAGGAAAGGAAATCAATCATTCATAAATATTTTTGAATCTGATACATACATCTGGAAACTTTGTTATAGTTGAAAACTAAAGATAGGAGTCTCACTATCTAACCATTCCAAACTCCTCATAGAGTTACAATGCATCTTAAATAACAAAATATACAAAAATATCTCTACAACTCGCCACCTAGATTCTACATAGGATTTTATGCCTAAGAGAGGCATGGCACTAGGGGCACGACAAAAATGTAACAAGAATGCTATATGTCAAGAAAATGTTGGTATCATTAATGGCAATTACTAACAACTTGATGCATGTGGTTGAACTGCAGGCAGATTATTGAGGTAGGTGTCCCTTGATGTGCAACTAATTTTTGAGGAGCTTATCCGAACTCAATCTGACACCTGGTAATCTTCATCATCTCAAAATCCTAATGACACCCAGTTCACAGCACCTGCGCTACAAACTGTCCTAAAACAACCAGTTCAAAACGCCTTTGACAACACGCACTGCGAACTTTCCTATAGGTGATTTTTTACATCCAAAATGATTTCAACTATTTAAATCTTGCACAAAAAGATGGGAAATCCTTCCAGAACCTGCTACAATATTCTGAAACATGAAGTAACCTTTGCATAAGTCATATGAATATGGTAACCTTAGTTTAAGACAAAAATCATTACTCGGGTTATAAATATGTGTATAAAAGTAAACCATGAAAAAATTGATGCCGATGTAGAAATAATATCCTGTTTTCATCTTCTCCTAGTATTTCTTCTAGTAGCCACATGAGCTAACATATCCAAATTCCTTTTTGCTACATGCTCCTTGAAGGGTTGCAATTCTGCTTTCAACCTCCTTATTTCAGCTTGGCAAGCTCTCTTCAGTCTATACACATTCTTCACCTGCCTATGTAGAGGTAGAGATCTCTTAGCCAAATATATTGCTTTATCAATAGTCTTTTCATATAAATCTAACATATTCTTCAGCTTGATTAAGGCCTCCGGATTTTCCTCCTTCAATTTTTCATTTTCATCTCTTGTATCCTTAAGTTGCCTCTTGAGTCTTTTGAAAGTAGGATTACTTTCATGAGAAGGGGAGTTGATCTCAATAATCTCTATTGGCTTATTTAAAGGCTGAGTTTTATCCTTTTGCTGAGCTGAGGCTTTTGATGTACCCTCTTCCATAGGAATATGTTGCTTAGTTGTTGATCTGGTGAAAGGTCTTCTAGGCTTGATCGTTTCTGCAGTAACAGGTGGGGAAAAGACAATTTTCTTACCCTTCAAATTCCTTATTTTACTTGATGATACCTCCATAGGTGTAGGTTATGCCACATGAGAAACTTCTCTATCAGGAAGTTGTGAGGGACCACCTTCAACTGTTTTATTAGTAAACTGAATGGATTTATCACTTCTGGTCATTTTTCTCTTTTTGATTGACTTTGAGTGCACAATATTTTTAGCATATATAGTTGTTTTTCTTTTTAACTCTAGTGTGTGAGCAACATGTCGTTGAAAACCTGATGCAGCTATGAAAACCTCCCAGTCAATATTGGTCTTATTCAACTCTTCCAATACTAGCATCTTGATTAAACCAAAGTGAAAAACACTGGTATCCACTTACTTATATTTAGTTTGGACCATATCTGACATCTTACCAATACTCCTAAAAAGATAAAAGGGAAGGTTCATGGAGTCTTTCCCAGTAAAGTTTAGTAGAAATATGATATGGTATCGATAAACCATATTGAACCTTCCTTCATAAGTGGAGTACCTCTGAATAACTTTGAGCATTTTTCAAAATAATCCAGCATATGACTTCTTGGCACTCCCTTGGATAGGTTGTCTCCTTGATATTTAGGTTTTAGGAATTCCTTGGAAAAAGTAGAATTCAAAGACATGGCTTTAAACCATTTTTCACCACAAGCAGGTATCTCTGTGGCTATAGAAATAGATTGATTTGAGACTTCAAAATCCAATGCCCCCACCTTATTCTTTTTCCCACTAAAATTGAGTGAAAACTATTTAGCTACCTCAAGATGTCCTCTTTTCATTTTCTCACAAAAAATTAGGCAACCCACTCTCTGGAATGCTTCCTTGAAAAATAGTTCAGAATTTATAAGTTGCATGTCATGTGGCTTAGCCCTTACAATTTATCCCCCTTTGTGAACCTTATTACCTTGTTGACTATCCATGATATCTATTTTGAAAACCTCCTTTACCCTCTTATAACAGGCTATTTTCATATGTATGATGAAAATAGGAAAATTAGGGTTTTTGACAGAATTTGCACAATTTAGGGTTTACTTAAATGAAATATCCATGTACAACAACAATGTGAGAATGAAAGGGGTGAAAGTAGGGGATGAGAGGAAAGAAAAAAATCCCAAATTGGATGAGACTACAGTTAGGAAAAAATTGTAGCAATTATGTGTGAAACAAAGGATTCACAACGCACAATTGAGTTCGCAACGTGCAATTTTGGACTAGGTTTTAATGGAAGGTTTTCAAAAATACCAAATTTGAAAAGGAAAATGACTTTGAAAAAGACAAAACCTCAGACTTGAGTGAAGCACATTCAAGGAGGGTTTGGTCTAGTGAGAAAAGAGAGGGTTTGTAGTGCCTTAAACACATACAGTTCGTAGCACCATCAAAAAAATGTAGTGGATAAGGTAATTGCTGCAAGAAATGGTTGCAAATTGTTCTTGTTGGTATAAAGTAGGAAACTTCAAATTCCCAAGGTTTAGGATACCAATACTGTATGTTTTTTTTATGAATGTAAGGAGTTTGCAGTGTAGATACTGTGTAACAGTTTGCAGCGTAGAAAAAATCACAACAACTAGAATCCAGTATGATAAACCTTTAGACAGGGCACAATCATTAAATAGGGTACCAGGTATATCTGAAACTTCAACTATTGTCTCATGAGATAGACTAGCATTTTCATGGAAGCACTCAATCCACCTTCATCTGCTATAGACAGTTCACAACTCCATAATTCAAACCAATTGGAAGCACACTTCATTCAAATTGATAGACCTGTTTCTTGAAACCGACTTGAAGAACATGATGAATTAAAGGCACTGAAAAAAATAATATATCTCTTGACATGTTTCCAAGGCATAATGATGTGTGATTAGTGCATGTTGTACTTTCTTGATACGTTGCGAACTTTCAGGTGAGTTTGCAGAAATTCAACTTGACACTTGATTTGACCCTCAAACAGTTGAAAACACCATAAGAAACCTTTGCACACTCCTTTGAGACAAGACACATGATAATGATAAGTTTAAGATCAAGGGTGTGACTAATGATGACCCATATTTCTTTCATGATGATTAACACTATCATGACACCAAGACTCTTACATGGACTAAGGTCAAATTTATTTTCTCATGAAAGAATCAAACATAATTTATTGACATAAGACATGACTCAAAACCTAAAAATAAAAAGACCCTATGACTCAAACCTAGAAACTTAAAAAAATTTGACCCCTACACATCTTATGTGCTAACAAGTAGTCTTCAATGGCGGGTATCTGTCATGTCCACTAGTCAAAGAAGTTGTCACTAAAGGGGTTGAACACTGCTCCCCCTGCCAGGAGCGTCAATAATTATATCCATCACATCAAATTTAGCCAGGTCCTTTGGTGTTATATCATGTGTGTCCTTGAGCTCATGCCCAATACTCTCTCAAAGAAGAAGGCACATAGAACATTTCCAAATCCATCTTTTTTGTTCTTTTGCAACTTGCAATCTTTTAGTTGTGCTTTCATGTAGTTGAGCATAATAGTGCTCCAATCAAACATTTTCAGTCTCAGACACTCAATGTCATATTTCATTTGAGATCGTGAGGCATGGTGTAAGGATGTTGATCCTACAATGTGAGTCATGGTATATAGGATTATTTTGAGGCTCAAGATCTCTATGTTTTTGATGGGTACTTGGGAACCCACCTTGACAGTGTCAAATCCGCAGTAGGTGGCTATATAGTCTTCAGTGGTTAAGCCACCACCTCCTTGGGTTCTCAAGTTTACCACCTCTCCTCTTCGTGAGAGACATGTAATGAAGTAAATTTCATCTACTGTGATGTTCAATGGTTTCCCATCGACCATAAAATTCTCCACATCTGGATTCCAGTAGTCTATGAGGTGGTTCAACAACCGCCTTTGTGCTTGCATATTAGTCATTTGGAAAAAAATGTACATGCCACATCGATGGAGGGCTTCGATGTCATTGGCATATTCTACCATAACATTATCAATGGCCTCATGCTCACTTTCTCTTCATTGCACATACATCCTTGAAAATTTTAGGAAGAAGGGAGTTAGCTTCTCTTTTTTCAAATTTTGCGAATTTGTACGCTATTCATAGTTAATATAGTCGCGTATATACGTGATTCACTTATGGGAAAATAACATATATACGTGATTCATCCCAAGATGAATCGTGTACACACAGAATAGGGAAGAAAAAGAAGAGCACTCTCCTCAATTTCTCACCTAATCTAAAAATGGAATGGATGAAAGATTTTAGGAGGTTATGAAACTCACTTGGTCCAAGTGGTGAGTGTTTTTCGTTGCTCCAAGATCTGAGAATCTTCGTCGGAATTATAAAGGGTTTTTCACCAAAATTGTTAAATTTGGTAAATTTTAACAAGGATATGGTAAAATTGTAAGTTTTTCACTATTTAATATCATTTTTTGACCCATTTTCTATAGTTTTATCATTTTTTTAACTAATTGAACTAATATTTGATAGGCCTTGTAGCATTTTTATGGCATTTCAGGTTTTGGAAGTATACTTTGGGGGATTTTTTGGCCCTTTTTTCGGTTGACTGAGTCTTTTTTAAGACTCTGGGCATGTAATGTTTTCATATAAATGGCATATTTGAATACATTGCATCCACCTTGCATTTTGTATTCCAGTTGCAATTTACACTTTTCCCTAGGGTCGATCCCATCAACTTACGACATGAACCCATCTAACTATTTTTTGAAATGTTGTTTTCTTGATGGTAGAGTCTATCTTCCATGGGTGCTCTAGTTAAACCCCCTTTTCATTTTTTCACCCATGTCGCAAGTTTTCTATTAGGCCTAGGAGTCTTGTTTAGTCCCACCATGGCTTTGCATTGAAGCCTCATTACTTATTCTCAATATTTTTTTGGATAATACCTATGGGAATCTCTCATTTATGTGTTGCTACATTTGTCATCATTTTTCGACTACTTCAACAGGTATTGTGCTCTTTACTAGCATATAGGGTAGGTTCCATTCTACCTACATTATGCATTTTATCCGTATCGATCACATATTTGTTGTAGGGTCAACCCCATTCGTTGCGAAATTATACCTTCAAGCTGCTTTAAAGGTGTCGTATATGGATGGTAGAGCTTATGTCTTCATGGGTGTCCTAGTTAGTACCTTCATAGCCATGTTGGTACCCATGCTGCAATTTTTCTGTAGGATCAGAAGCCTTGTCTAGTCCCTCCATGACTTTGTATTGAAGCTTCATATCTTCTTCTCATCTATTGTTGGCATGTTACCCACGGGGCTTCCAAAAAATTTAGTGGGTTGAGTTGTGTTTTCATTTCATATTGATCACTCGTGATTTTTCAGGTCTAATTCCAGATTCAAATTGTTGTTATATAGCCCATTTCATATGCATTCTCGAAAATTTACCAGCCTTGCAATACTAGCCTTTGCAATTTGACACCCATATCCATGGAGGAGACTTTCCCCTGAGTGTCCATATCCTGCATGGACCATATCCATGGAGGATACTTTCCTCTAAGTGTCCATATCCTACACATGCTTTCCTTGCATTGAGCATAAGTATGTTCCTTGCGCTCTGGAACTAGTTTTCTTTCCCGTGACACTCGTTTCCTCCATTGTACTATAACATTCTTTTATTCCTTTTTAGGATTTAATAATATGAAAAAGACAAAAAAATAAAAAAATGAAAAAGAAGGGGGGAAAGAGTCTATCTCTTTGTTTGGAAGAAATCTTGTCGCCCTTGGTCAAAGCATAATATTTGAGTTAGTGTCTCAATATTATTGGGTTTAGTATGGATTTAGGAGGCCTTTTATCTATTTTTTTACCATAATATCCTTCGACTGATAATTCTTCTAGTCATATGGAGCATTTGTTGATGCTTCCTATGTCACAAGCGTATCCCAGTTTATAGTCAATGTTTCCCAAGTCACATAATGTGTCATGATTGTTTTCAAGGGAAGTTTCAACATCAATCATCCATTCTACATAAATCCTTGACTTTTCGAGTCGACTTTCCTGTGTCGGCCAAGTACTTCTCAGTTTCACAAGTATCTCTTTATCTCACTCGTGCTAGTATAGAAGGTCCCCATTGACTTATTGTTGGAAAGTCTTCTCTTATCGACTACAACACATTTCTCTGAGAGTATGACCTAGAGTTGCACCCTAGGATTATTTACATCATTGATAGGTGACCTTGCGCTCAACAGATGAAAAACCATCATTGGTCGCTAACTGAGCGGTTTCCCTTTTGTTTGAAGTCAACAACAATCATCACACATAGGGATTCATGCGGTACCTTGGTTTCCATATGACCCCAGTGGTGGATTCCTCGTCTTTGTCAGTAGTCTACATCATTGGATACTATTCAGAGAGTCTTTTCCATGCACTATTCCATCTGGTGCATTCCGGAGTCATACCTCGATATGGTCCTTATAATATTTTCATCTGAGTCCTTCCAAGTCTTTGGTTTTCTGCTACTCCTCGTGTTGGATGAAGGGGGATTCCTTAATCCCTCCTTCCAGCGGATCTCTTCCAATCGACTTCAACACATCTTGCTCTAAGACACAGATCTAGAGTCATTTTTAGTACCTTGGGGCTTGCAGTGATCAATGGCAGGTTCCCTTGCTATTAACAATGGGAATATATCAATGTCCCCTGATCGATAGATTCTATCAGGTGCTTGACATCAAATCTTTTATTCACACTTGTTAGATTGTACTAGGTACCTTGACACCCATTATCATCATCGATGGGTTTTCTCACGTTTGTTAATGGTATACATCAATGATCGATAATCAAACGGTGTCTCATTGTGCTTGACTTCAACACATCTATTCACATAGTGTAGACTCGTACCATGAAGGTCAGATTGATGACTTTGGGTGTAGTACGAGCATCACATATTTTGTGCTCCTACCTGACTTGTATTGATTTTACCACCCTCAGTGACATTGGTACTTGTAGAGGATTAGTTCGTTCACTTCATTGGCTCCAAATATCCTCTGATTTGATTATGATACATAGCTCTACTATGTATCCATTCATGGCTATGATCTACATTTGCATGGATCCATAATGTATTCCTCATGGCCATGATTTCTACTCTTATATATATCACATGGATACACTATGTATGGTTTTCATGGCCATGGAAATCGATTATCCTTTAATACTTCATGGATCTGAAATGTACTTGATTTGGTGGCCATGCTTCTATCACTCATGAGCATGGGTATGCCCGACTAGGGAAGATAATACTCTTACTTGATTTCTGTTGTAGGTTATGCTCTTGGACCAGTTGTTTGGGAACTTTCATTTGGACTTGTTTCAATGCATCCTAGCCTCTCAGATTTATAATGTATTTCGGCCATCAGTTTCTCTTTTGACCTCAAACATTAGGGGGCATATGTTATAACACAAATTGCCACTCCATACTACATTTGTGAGATGGCCTAGTCCATTCCTTAGCTTGCAAATATAAATCCCAATCTCCTTCATCAAAATCATCTAAAAAACTCTACTTTTGTTGATATTTGTGATTCATCCATGTGAAAAGTGTGTACATATGTTATTTTCTAGTGTGAAAATCACGTACACCCCTAATTTTGTGGAAAAATAAAATGTTCCATACTTTTGGGCGAGGTTTACGGGTTTCCCCAGTCCTAAACCTCCATTTTCATGTATATAATTGAATGTAACCATCTCAACTTCTTTAGGATGGTATATAAGCACATATGGGGGTGTATATGAGGAGAGACAACCTTGGTGCAAGAAAATGCTATCCATTTGCAAGCTTCCCTATTCCCTAAATCTTTGAGTAGCATCCCTTGGTCTGGAAATTTACTTTCCAACATCCCTTCTTGTCTTCTATATGATTGTTGGGTGTGTTCTTATCCCTTCTAGGTGATATGAGAAATTACTCCATTACTGATTTGAAGCTTGAAGGGTTCGATGGAGGAGCTCAGGTGGTTGGTTTCGGGGCAATGCCATCAATCAAGATCAGGTTGTAACTCACCTATCTCATGATGGAATAAAAAAGTTCTCTTTCCCTCCAATTTATGTGCAATTGTGTTTAATTAGTTTGTATATGTTTATTTTGTTCTATATATCTAAATTCACATATTTCATTTATATCTTGATTTGATAACTACCTTTTTGTAGTATCTATTTGGTTCCTTTAGCAGTTTTGTAGAGGAAAAGGTATGGAGTAAGTCAAAGGTCGAGAGTGAGGATCTACATCGAACGTTAGGATACTAGTTATGGGATCCTTCTTTCTCTCTTCCAAGTTATCATTTATTTTTTTATTTGTATGCTGGGGAGTAGGTTCAATATTTTAGATATAGATAAGATCTATTGTGACATAGACCCAAGGTCATAGGGTTAAAAATCCTGTAACACATATTAGATAGGGATACCAGATTTCTCAGTGTCTTTTGGACTACTAAGCTGGATTGTATAGGGAATGAAATGAAACACACACTAAAATATGGCAAAGAGCACAATAATACAATGAAAACCCAACTTCTATTAATGAATAAAGTAACAAAATTTTGTAGAACACAAACTGTCTAGAATGGTGGTATCTTATCTTTGAAGGGAGAGAGATGGAAAAAAAATGATACTAAAAGAGGCCAAAAGGATGGATTTTTAACATAAATAAATAACCCTAAACCTAGGAGGAGAAGAACCAAAAGGTAACTTTAGGCGTTAGTTTCTACATCAATTTTTCGGGAGCATAAATTCCGCATATAATCTTTGTTTGGAGTGCATAGTAGCTCATAAATTTCACAGACAATCATGGCCATGTTTGGTGGAGGGAAAAAATGACATTTAATCCATGGAGATTGACTCCCATGGTTTTTCTGGGATAAAGAGAGGAGTGTATGGCCCTTTCATCTTGATGGATGGTTTAGTGATGATAGTGCACAACTTGATATACTAAATGACATCATATTGAAGCTTTGTCCAGTATAAATATTTTTGAAGTATTTCTACTATCTTCTCCACACCAAAGTGTCCTTCCACCTTATTTTAATGTGCCTCCCAAATTATCTTTTCACGCTTGCCTGAAGGAACACAAAGATGGACCAAATGGCACAAGATTGCATCCTGGAGGTGGAAGTCTAGGACTTGTTTCCCTGTACTCAATGTTTGATAAGTAGCAATGAATTCAGAGTCACTGTTGTATAATTGTGGCCACCTAGATGTCTCATTCCCAAAGGAGTTAAGAACTATGGTTAGTGCCACAATAGGATCGTGCCCATAGGAGTTACGATTTTTGTATAGTGCCATAACTGGGGGCTGAATGGGGCAATTGCAACATGGTTGGCACTACCCTTCTTGTACTTAATATTCAAGTAATTGTTCCAGGCATGTGGACCAATTCTAATGGTTTTCATTATAAAACTTTCCTCACATTTTCATGAATTGTAGAGGCTTGTGATCAGTGTGGACGATCATTTCCTTTCCCAGAATATAATGCTTCCAATGTTAGCATGCCTACACAATGGAGTACATATCCTTGTCATAGGTAGGATATCTATGAACAAAATTAGATAGCATCTCACTGGGATAGGCCACTAAATGTCTCTATTGAGTGAGGACTGCACTGATAATATAGTCAGAGGCATCTGTCTCAATTTCAGATAGTTGTTGTAGGTCTGGAAACATGAGGATTGTTGCAGAGTAGAGGTGGGGTTTTGGTTCTTGGAATGATTTCTATTATGATTCAGACCAAGAAACCTTGGCTTTGTCTCTACCTTTGGTCACTTTACTGAGGGGCCAAGTAATATGAGAGAACCCCAACACAAACCTATGATAGAATTTGGTGAGGCCTAAGAAGTTGTGGAGATCTGTCAAATTTGTCAGGGTTGGCAATTGCAAATGAATTGGATCTTCGTTGGGTCCACATGCACCTCATTTTCATCCATGATGTATCCTAAGTATTGAATTATATACATGCCAAATGAAAATTTCTCCATATTGGTGTATAACTTGTGTTGTTGTAGGGTTCTTAAGACTTGTTGAATACATTGAAAATGTTCTACCTAGGTCTAGCTGAAGATGAGGATTCCATCCAAATATATGACCATGAAATATTTTATGAATGGACACAATATATCATCCTTCATCCTCATGAATTTCATTAGAGCATTAGTCAAGCCATAAGGAATGATCAACTGCACAAAAGGCCTTCTTTGGATTTGAATGTTTCCTTCCATACATCATTTTGTTCTATTGGAACCTGGTGGTAGTCTGACTTTATATCAATCTTACTAAAGAAATGGTCACCCTTAAGCTGATCAGAAATAATGTCAATCCTAGGGATATGATATCAATTCTTGACAACGATTTTGTTCAGGTCTCTATAGTCAATACAAAGTTTCCATGTGCCATCCTTCTTTTGCATCAACATAATTGGGATCCAACAAGGTGAGGAGCTTGGTCAAATGTGGCCCTTTTGGATGAGCTCATGAATTTGAAACTTTTTTTCTTCATTCTCTAGAACGGATCATCTGTATATGAGACCATTGGGTAAGGAAAATCTAGGTATCAAGTCAATGGGATGTTTGACTTGATAGTGTAGAGGCATCCCTATATGTGAGGTGAATATGTCTCTATATTCATCTACAACCTTTTCCACCTGCTTCTGCTATGTAGAGAGATCCTACATTGAAGCTATGGTGGTTACAATGACCTTTCATTCACCTTCTGACCAAACTATGAAGAAGAAAAACTTGGTAGTCTAAGATATTACCTTTCGACACTATTTTTCTAATATTAATGAAATGGCAATAGTCGGAACTACCTCTAGTACCCTCTAGGGATGACCTCCCAAAATAATAATGACACTATAGGGCCTGGACTCGTAAACAACATGATGTTTCCACATATAGGGTTGTCCTAAAAGAACATCACAAAGTTTGAGTGGGGAAACATCACACAATACCTCATCTTTGAAGGGCTTGATGCCATTGGATGAAAGACATTGTTGGATAACATGAAGGTCTCATCCCTGACCCAACCAACCGATGGTGTATGGTTGGGGGTGTGGCATTGTTGGTAGCTTCAATTTATTAATGACCTTGGTTGAGATAAGGTTATTCTAGATCCCAATGCCAATAATGAAATGTAGTGGGGTCCCCTTCACCAACATCTGTGAATGAAAGAGGCACCCCCCTCCTTAAGATCCTCTGACTCGTTTGGTTGGATCTTCATGGCTACATTGGTAGCACTAGGTTCTGCAATGATGATCCACTTTCCTTTATCCTATTCTAAATCAGATTCTAAGTCCGGGTTTGAATCTTTTTCTTTAAGATCAACCAACAATGACTGTTTGAGTGACATTCATCATTGTTGTGCTAGGGGCTTTTGTGAAACTCACACCACTTTCTAGTGTCCTTCTTTGAATTCTCATTACCCTTCTTTCTCTGTGGCTTGAACTAGTTTTCTAGAGGTTAGATCTCCCTACTTTGTGCCTTTTTCTCTGAGTTAGGGCCACCTTTACCATACTTCTATTGTGTCGGATTTGCAGACCCAAACTCTCACTTATTTTTCTACTTAAATGTCTACTCAATTTTTATAGCATATCGAGCAAGTAATTAATTACCAAGATCCAATTCATTTGCGATTGGATAGCGCTGAAAAATTTGACAAAGCTACATAGCTTCTTGAGACTCACCAACTTCTACTATAGGTTTATGTTAGGTTTATCTCATATTACTTGCCCCCTCCGTCAATTGACCAAAGGTGGAGACAAAGCCAAGTTTGCTTGGTATGAATCATAATAGAAAGCATTCCAGGATCTTAAACACCACCTCTACTCTGTAAAAGGCCTCAAGTTGCTAGACCTGCAACAACCATTTGAAATTGAGACAGATGCCTCTAACTATGCTATTAGTGCAGTCCTCACTCAATAGGGACATTCAATGGCATATCACAGTGAGATTATATCTGATGTTCATCGTAGATATGTACATGTTAGAATTCATATTAAAGAAAAAAAAAGAACATTCAACTTACTCTTTCATGCCTATGCTCAACCTAACCTTCACAAAAACAAACAAAAAAACACTCATTTCCCTACCTACTTGAGCCCACTTGCATGCCATCCACCTAGACAAAGATGACATGGACAAAGGAAAAAATAGTAGTAGGGGACCACACAGTTTGAACATGATGCCAGCTCCTAAATTGGTAAGAAATTACTTACTATTCCTCTCATGTTCCTTTCACCTTAGCTGCCTTTTTTAAAGTCTCTCGTGTTTATGCCCCTGGTTCCTTTGACCTTATTGTGATTAAACCCTTATCAAACCTTTGTGTGGTTCCATATCTAGTTCCAAGTACATATTCACCTGTGATTGGTTCTCCTAACCTTATATTTACCTTGGCCTATGGATCTATTGCTAGGTTATGTTTCAACTAAATCAATGGGATAATCTTGGTCATATTCCTTTCCTACTCCTGCTCTAGGCTTAGATGCTTCTTGGTAAAAGGTATCTTTAGCATTCAAAGATATTATTTCCATTTTATAAACAATTTTTTTATGGAAGTAGACAATCTTTTTTAGTATATAAGATGCATCCAAGACAACATAAATTTGTGTTGAAAATGATAATACAAATAAAGGGAAGGAATTGACAATATTAAACATGTTAATACCTAGAAGGAAATAGAACAAAAAATTTTCAATTTTATTAAATTGGTCAATTGTTCTCTGTAAATTATCACTTCGAGATTCATTATTGAAGGGAAAGGTCATAAGCCGTATTGTGAATGGAATTTTCAAATGATACATTATTATTAGGCCCTTTTCTTTGCACATTTCACAAATTTTCTCAGTTGAAGGATAAACCAGAATGCCATGGCCTTGAAAGATTATCCGTGTCTTGTTCAAAATAAATGCATATTGGTTTATTTATCACATAGAACAAAAGCCAAAAGATGTTGGCCATTCACATGTGACTTTACATCTCAAGTAGATTATATTTATACATTTACACCAAACTATAGATTTTGTTTCATTCTTAGGAAAATGTTGAAAAATACTTCAACATTTACTCTAGTTTATTTCCTTTTTAAAAATTCTATTAAATGTTCTATGTGAGGCAAGGTTCTTCATAGATTATACAAAAAAATGTTCAAGAACATGTTAATTTTCATAGATGGATCTCTTCTATGAAACTTTTATATTGATATGCAACTATAGTATTGGGATAAACTATCTTTCACATCATATGTATACTCCCAAAATTTATGTGGATGGGGTATCATTACAATTATCGTCATTATAGAGAGTTGGAGATGTCCAACTAGGGATAATTAACATAAATCCAAAGGAGGTTCAATAGTCAATTTTTATTTCTAACTTCCTCACTAGCTTAATGAAAGTGTATCTACAAGGAACCCATATCATAGGATTCTATGGATGGTGAAGTCTCCCAAACCTAAAGTGGTCACCATTTAACAAGAGATTATCGTTGGGGTTAACCTTGGAAATTGCAGATAATCCTTTAAGTTGATTGTGTTTAAAATATAGTGACAGATATGAAACATCATTCTTGAATTTCATTTTCCCTTACATTACAGAAACATTGATTCTAGATTACAATTGAACGCAAGAAATCATAGAGTGCATTTCTCCATAGAAAAATAAAAGTAACATCTATGCTAGGGAGAAAATATATAACTTATCTGAATATGGGATATGATATGCACACATTACATTATATCATAAACTAGAGAATGCATAATTAATTCCTATCCATTCCAAGATTTCTTTCTATTGAAAAACAAGAGCCTTCTGCCAAGAAACAAGGACTTTAATAGTGTCCATGTCTCAATGATAATGACCATATAATGTGTTTTGAAAAAGTATTTTTCTTCTTAGAAATTAGATCTCATATAGCACAATAAGTAGAAAATTATTCGCTCGAAGAAGAAATCCCTTCCATCGTCAACAAGCTTCTTTGATTGTTTTCTATTATGTTCCAAAAATATGGGTTCTAGTTTAACAAGAGATTGTTACTTCCATAATTAAACCCTAGAATGTATTATGTAATTTCTTAAAACCCCTCACTCATTTGTTATAATTTTTGAACTCAATGGAATTTATAGACTTCCCTAGACATGAACTCTAAGCATGAGAGATAATTATTACATTCAAAGGAGGCATCGATCACCATGTTTAGTGTTCTTCTTGTGTGTGCTAATTTATTAGCTCTAGAAGAAGGTAAGTAGATCCGTGGTTGTGCAATAAGATATAGATTTTAAATCTGATGATTTTATGGGATATGAGATCATAAACATTTATTCCCAATGCCTTTGTAAATTTGAGATGTAAAAACTTATACTTGATTTTATCCAACACACTTGACACAACAATTTTGGAAGGGCCAACTATAAAATCATGATATTTGGAGTTTGGATGGGATCATTTGTGTTAGGGAAATATTCCTCCTCTATCATCATCTCTAGAGATGGTCTCACACATATTTATGGATTATTTTCTTATTTTATATAGTCCTCCTTTAGCATCCATTGACACTCTTCACCTAGCCTATGAGCCACAATTGTTTAGCGTATCTCTTGTTCACTGCTCTTTAGAAAATGCATCTAATTAAATATAATTTGTCTCAACTTCATGATTATTTTTTCACTATGGATGATCTGAATTGGATCCGAACAAGATAATGGTTGTAAGATTAAGTACTTGAAAGCTAATATGGCAATTAGATAAGGTTATCCAAACTATGAAAGACAATGCTAATGTAAAAGTGAATAAGACAAAAGAGAAAATTAAAAGAGAATTAAATGAAAAAGAAAAATACAAGAGGAGAGAAAAGAGTGAGGAATGGGAAATGAAAGGTCATGCATGTTGGCCTTCCCATTACCCCAACTCTCTTTATTTATTTTTGTACTTTAACTCTCAATGGGTAATTTGGCCAAGGAGACGAGGGTGGATATAGAGCTATGAAAAGAACTGTAACCAGATATTTCCGAAATAGACTAAGAATCCATTCGAAGTTGGTTTTCCCATTTGGTTTTCCAAGGTAAACACTGTGTCTTTGTGTATGGATTTATCTTTGTTGCATTAAATGCTATGCTATTTTTTTCCGTGATATTTAATTGAGCTATTTTGTATTTTAATGGCTTCCCGTGTTTCTTAATCATTGAATATTATTCATCAACTTTAGTTTTGAGGATATCCTACATAGTTATAATCTCCATGAGAAAGATAACTATCTCAACAACTTTTTATTCTCCTCCATTCATCCATTTTTTATATGGGAGATCAATGGACCTAATTCAGGAGCTATTACAATATTCTAGGGAGTTTCTAATTTGGTTTATTTGCAGTTGTGTGAATTTCTCTCTCCTACAATTTGTAAATCATCCCCACAATCTAGAATTTCACCATTTCCAACCATACAATCCCCATTTGAGACAATACTTACTTGTTGGTTTGATTTCAATTCCTTGGTCGATCTCACATTGACATGGGTTAATTTAATCCCTCCCTAGTCCACTTAAGTCATGCTTGGTCGACTTAACTCTTTCTTAGTCAATTGGACTCTTACCTAGTTGATTGAGTTCCTCCCTAGTCGACTTAACTATTACCTTGTCAATTCCTCAACTTCCTGGTCAATTTATTACCTACCTTATGTCCATTTAATTGTAGTAGGTGAGGTCATACATGGATGTAGGATGTTGTTTGGTTGTTGGATGTTTACCCTCAACCATTGTTGATAACACCCACATACTCACAACAATTACATTGATTGTGTAGTTAATGTTTTGATTGGTGGGTTGGTATAATCAACTGAGAGTTTTTAAAGAGATGACTTCTACTCTTTAACACAAATTGGAATTTTAATGTTGATTGCATGGATTGGCCACTTGAGTAGAATGTTTGTATAGGAGGTTAGGATGATGGATTGGGAGATTTGAATATGACTTTTAGATTGGAAAAGAAATTCATTGTCTTTCATATTGACAAAGCTTCTTTTGGTTCAGGCAATTCATTGTAAACCATATTTTGCAATTTGATTATTCACATTACTTATTGATAAAATCTTCACAATGCATAGTGGAAAAAACACTCTTCAACACAACAGGGAGAAACCAATTACAACTTGGCTTTGTTGGTTGTCCAGGTTTTATTGTTGGGGGTAGATGACACGCCTATTATTAGGTTAATAAGAACATATCTTGCACATAACTAGACTATTGGAAGAGCGTATCATTGTTGAGCTACAACCATTCTTGCATTATAAGAGCTTAACATTTTATCCCTCTATTTAACCTTCTACATCATGTTTGTGTTCAACTGAATGTGCCTTATTTCCAATGACAAAGGTTAATGAAGGATTTGGAAATGAGATTGAATCCATGATGTAGTTTTTCCCAAACAAGAGTAGGTTTGCATGTTCCCTTCATAACATTGCAAACACGAAATGACTTAAGCCTTGAAGCCAAAAAACATACCATCCTCACATGCCTACTAAAGGATAGTGACCATAGAGGTTTGTAGTTGGTTGTTTGTGTGCAAGTTTCACTAGACAAGGGTGGGCCATTGGTTGGCATATTACAAGCCTTGTAGCCATTTTGAATACGGGAAATTGAGAGATAGAGTTCAAATATAAACTTTTTTCATAACATTTGTGTCGGTGAAGCAAGTGGGCTATAATTCCCTCATTTATGGATCAATGGATGCTATCATTTTTAATGTTAGTTACATGAATACCATTTTTTCTACTTGTTGCCATTCTAATGTGATGGAAATCAACTTCTGTAACAATATCCTTATAGTTGACTAGAATGCAATAGCCTATGGATAAAGATATAAAAACGAAATGTAGTAACACTTATATTTTTTGTTGTTAAATACCTATAGTAATGTGTGATATAGATATTAAATGTGCTCAAATTATAATTCCATAGATATCACCGACCCTCTCCATCACTTCGAGATATAATCAAGGCCATTGTGATATCCAATAAAATCAAATAAATGCCAAGAAATGGAAGCTTATCCACGAGGAAAGAGAAGGCCATTTGCATTGGATTCCCAAGAACATCGTGGCAATCAAGTCACATAAGAGGAAGAGTCACCTACATGCCATGGTTAACCATAACCAAAATAACAAAAACCCTTATAACCTTGATCACCCCTAACCTCCAAAACGTATAATCTTTAAACTTTATAAAATTGATAACACCCAATCCGTATTACATATAACATCCCTTATAAGTAAATATTTTTTGAGCTTCTAAATGTATTGCATTGCTCCATAAGGAAACATGGTGCCACCACCTATAAATATGAAGTAAGGCCCCTATTCCTTCATCCAACCTTGATTCCTTTCCAATCTACAATCTCGTTATGATACATATTTATATGCCTTATATTCCATGTAGGTTTAAACTAACTAAAGTATTTAATATATAATATCAATTTAGTCAATTCTACATTACTCAATATTGAGTTAATTCTTTGATGCACGAAATTTGGAAGACAAAGAATGATATGGGGAGAATCCTCATGCTAATCCAAAACTAATATTCATATTAATCAAAGGAAATAAGTTGTCTTATGTTTATAAATTATGTAGAGATTTATCATTACATTAACATAGCATTTCACCTGCCTACCCAAGAAAGTAGTTACATCAAATTATGGAACCCAAATGAGTTGACCAAGAATTGCTCTGCTTGTAACCAAATCTGCTTGAGCAAACATTTTAGAGTGAAAATGGGCTTATTTTAGTTCAAGTTGGGAATTTGCTGAATAATATTGTGAAAAAGAACTTTTTCACAATTGGACTTCTTTCTAAATCTTCATTTTTCACTCAATTTTTAATTAAGGTTTTAAAGGAAATTGAAAAGATTTATGGTGGTGGATTAAAAGTACTCCTTTTCTATCACATATATATAGTCTTCATCAAATTTCCTAAATTTTTTTTATGTTAATATATTGTATATAGTATATATATTAACAAATCTTCATCAAATTTCCTAAATTTTTTTTATGTTAATATATTGTATATAGTATATATATTAACAAATCTCTCTGGTGATGCAAGGCAACATCAACATTGTTGACATTTTTCTTATGAAACTTGAAGATAAGTGAAGTGGAAGTGTGTTGTTTAGTGTAATAATTGTATTCTTATAGCCCTTCAACTTTTCTCTTTGACTAAATTTTCATCATATGTTAGTAGTCATTAACTTGACAATGAGGGTTTCCATATGAACGTTACATCTATCTAGTTGGGAGACAATGACATTGAATTGGGTTATGTTTGAAGGGGGATCAATTATCCTGAACACCAATTGCAATTCATATTCACATTAAAGATTCCTTTACAATAAGGGGTACTAGTGTTAAAAATACGAGAGTAGAAATGGCCAACTTATTTTCTCATCAACTTCAGATTTTACCTCACTTGGATTTGATATGCCTTTCTCCTAAAAATGTTTCTTAAACCCATTTTATTAATAAATGCAAGTAAACCCTTTCCCCATTTTAACCCATCCTTAGAGGTGATAGCAAAAATATAACCATAATTTTATTCCTTTCCATGTATCAATGCCTTCAAGCTCTAGTTACATGGTTATGAAGGAAAACACTACTTGCCCACCAATTACCTTAAGAAATTGATTTTTTTAGGCTTCACTAGGGAAGAGGAGGTCATACATATAATTTTATCTATATTCTAGTTGGATTTTGTAGGTATCATCAGATAGGTATTTCTCATATCTATATTTAGAGAGTGTTGATAGTTCAAGAGGAATAGGGGAAAGTGAGACGTCAATTAGATATAACTGGGTGAAATCAACCAAAGGTCAAAAGGTCACAAGAAAACTCCATAGGTGCATGGAAAATTTTCATGTTGAAGGAGGGACATGTTGTTGTGATGATGAGACAAAATATGACCTTAGGGTTCCCTCGAGGTACAAACATCTATTCAAAGGGTGGGAACTAAAACAACTTCCACAATTGTACATTGAATTTTGTCTCAACGAAAGAATTTATTCAATTGTTCGATTACATATACATAGTCTAAGACTGTTTTCCATGGATGGCATATAGGTCAAACATGGAAAAGTAACTGAATTGATGGAGTATGTCGGACCATGTTACAATTATAAAGTTTAGATCAGGATGACACAATATATGTGAAGTATGCAGAGATATGCAATTTCTACAAATTATATACAACTAAAAGACTCTAATCAAAATAAAGGAGAGAATATATATATATATA
>ML795775.1:186929-213147 GCA_009831015.1 Picea engelmannii
TTTTTAGAGATGGAAGGTCAATTTTTTTGGCAATATTGTAGGGTTTATAAATAGTACACAACCTAGGACAACGAGAAAGCAACCCAATTTGCGTATTTTTGAGGATGTGAAGGGAATCCAGTAGTAGCATGTGTAATAAAAATAATAGCAGCAGAGGAGGAGTTGTTGATAAATTATTATTTGAATAGAATGTTAGAAGAAGACCCTGTTGTCATTGGGATACTTATTTTTTATTCTTTTCGAATTAATTAAATGATCTATTCCTTGCATATCTATTTTTTCTTATTTTGATGTAATTATTATTCTTTTGAATATTTGGGTAGAAAGATCACAAGAAAGGACCCATGCAAACTATAGAGGAACCTATAAAATCACAGTTTTCTTTAATTTCTTATAATTCTCTATTTTTTTATAGTTTGTTTTTATTAATGTTATAATCAACTTTACATATTTTGTATTGGTAGGATTCCACTCATAATCCCAACATGGGTGATGATGATCACTTTATTGATGATCCAAACCCATAAGCCACTATCCATAAGGCTATTAGAAACAATAATAAAGAATGTCTTTCATCATTTGACTCTAAATAAAGGATGTTATACATAGGCACAACATTTTGGTCATTAAACTAAGGAAATACCAAGTATGCATTAAAATTAAACTTGTTTAATTTATCATATTCAATATTTTTCAATTTATCCTCTAGTAATGTATGCATAATCTGTATATGCTATAGGAATTTTTATGTTGTATATAAACTTGTCTTATTGTAATCCAAGTTACTCAGTGATTCCAATTTTTTTTTTTCTTAGTATTTCCAATTTCTCAAACTAAAAGATATGAATTCTAATTTATATTAAGTGAGGGAAATATTAATTAGGTGTTTCCACTGCAACCTTGTTGGATACCAAGTAATACACTCTCCATATAATGATTGATAAGGTGTAACGAAAATAGGTCCTCCCATTTTGCAAGATAACAATGTAAGTGCATTTCGACACTCCACTACCTATGGAGGCTTCCCTTGTCATCTTGACCTATAATATAATAGCAAGAGTGATATGGTACTTGATCTTGGTATTGATCTTTTTCATTCCTATGATTTGTTGTCTCAAAGTATTAGGTATGTCCACATTATAATTTACTTATTTGTAATAAGGATACGTTTAGAATTAGTCCTATAATCCTGCCATTTTCTTATTTCCATTTCAAGAATGTCTAACCTGCCCATGACCAAGAATTTAGTTTAAATACTTCATTTAAAAAAACAATGCATTTGACATATTGGTACAATTACGTCTTTGGAAATTATTAATTTGTGTGCAAGGGAACATTTCTTCATTTTGTAAGGAGTCACATGTAGCTACTGCAACATGAAAGGTCATCTACTTTTCTAGTGCACTTCTCTAGTACAATTACGTCTCTGGAAATTATTAATTTGTGTGCAAGGGAACATTTCTTCATTTTTTAAGGAGTCACATGTAGCTAATGCAACATGAAAGGTCATCTACTTTTCTAGTGCACTTCTCTAGTATATTCTTACATTTTTCTCTCATGTCTGACATGTTCATTCATTTGCAAATAAGACCTTAACTTAGCCTATATGTGAACACTATATAGAATGTAATGGAATTTTAGAACTCCATTAGGCATTTTAGAGTATCATGAGCTAGATTAGAATTTTGTGAAGTTGGATTATAGTAAGACTTTTTTTGGTGAACCTGGCTTTGATGGATATCAATGTATCCAACTTCTATATTCTATGTTGATTTTGTAAATTCTTTGGACCTTTATAAAAATCTTAATTTCCAATGGGAATGTTAGTTTGCAACTGCAAGAGGTTAAGGGATCAAGGCCAATGGATGGATCTTAGACATATGGGGTGGAAAAATGTGCTATAATAGATGCCCCCTAATGTGTGAGGTCAAAAGGGAATATGATGGCCAAAATACATTACAAAATACTGAAGGAAGATGTGAGGTGGGCTCAGGAAGAGTGCACCAAACAAAAGACTAGAACAATACTTGCAAAAGAAAATCAAGTATGAGATAAATCTCTTCCCGAGGTGAGCTTACCCATGCTTAGGTGTATAAAAGCATGGTTGTCAAATCAAGTACAATGTAGATCCATGAAGTATATATAAATAGTGATAATGGCCACAAAAATGAATACATAGTGGATTCATGTCAAAATAGATCATAGCCACGATTATATACATGCTGATCATGGCAATGAGATTGGTTCATGATCCCAATTCCAATTTTTTTTTAAAACACAACTCTAAGAACCTACTAAAATCGTCCCTTGAGAGGTCTCAAAACAAAATTTTAGTTCAAGTTAGGATTTTGAGGGTAGGCATCCAAATAACCCCCAATTATCAATTTTCATCAGAAACATAGTAGTTGATTGTCCAGGGAACTTCAAATTCCTTCAAATCTAGTGTACCTACACCATAAGGCAAGGAGATACCTATGAAGGAGCAAAGGCTTAGGTCTGGTTGTTCCACATGAGCCTTCTTGAGCCACCCATCCCTTCTGAGGTATCCCAACCCATGACTGATTTTTTAGGTTGAGAGTCCCCTGTTGCACTTGAAGGAGGTAACCTAGTGGCCATAAACTAGGATTTCTACAGAGGTGGTGGTTGTGGGCTGCAACTGCACCTAAGTAAAATTTTGAATGACTATTGGGAAATATGACCAGTCCTTCTGGGATATGAACCCTCTACCCCTCATTATAACCGATCTTTCATACATTTACTATCTTCTCTTTCAGTGGGTTCATGCCCCATTGTCAAGAGCCATTGGAAGGCCTAATGACCATGAGAGGAAGGAAGCTAAGTCTTTAGTACATGTGATTTTACTTTTATTCCCCCACATAGAAAATATCCCAACCTACCCAAGCATTTTACTTTAATTTGATAAATGGGCGCTCCCTATGTACCCAATAGCCCATTCCCTTCCCTCTCTCCTCCAACAGTTGGGGAGCACAACCCTGCCCATCCCATTAATCCTTTACCCTGGATAGGTATGTGAGTTTCTGTACATATGCATGGACCTTCATGAAACCTAGGTTGCAACGGAGGAACCTCCACATCATACAATCCTTATGGGCCTCCCCATCAAACTAACCCATAGTATCCTTTCCTTGGTCCATGCCACCACTAGCACAACAATAGGTTGGTGTTAACTTTGTCCAAAATTTTCTAGTCCAATAGGTTCAAGAATTTGAACAATTGAATATGGTTAACCTTGCTACCCAACAAAATAAGGGAAAAAATAAGGGAAAAAACAAACCCAATACCAATCAGGGACTCTAAGATAACCACGTCATACACCATCCAATTACCAACAAATACCCCTTTGATGATCTCATGTCTTAGTGGTGAACCTACCCTAAAAGTACCGAGAGAACCTATGCTACATGTATAGGGTGATGGAGTTGATTGTTCCATCTATTATTGATGTTCTCCCAGATAGGCCCATACTTATCTACTCTATCACTTGAAACAATTTTTTTTAAGTTTTGTGCTTGGGAAAGGGGAGAGCAAAACGTGAGGAAGTGAGTTGAAAATATCATGATGGCAAGCCTCTTGGATTTATTCCTCATATATATATTTTCCCCTCATTTCCCTTCTTTTTCCCCTCATATCAACTTATTGTTGGATCATCATAACCATCTAGCAATACATCACATCCCCCTCCCCCAATCACTAGGGGCACAATCTCATACATCTCGGGAACCAAATGACACCTCTAGGTATACAAGTCTCCACAAATATCCATGGGCCCTCTTGTAGTATTTAGAATTGCAAAGGAAGAGAATATACATCCTATAATCAATATGGGAACCCACCATAAGGTAACCCATACTACCCATTCCCTAGTCCTTTTCAAGCTAGCGCCATGCCACCACACGCTCAACAACATGTTGGTGTTAACTTTGTCCAACCTTCACCAACTCAACAGGTTCAAGCATTTGAACATGGTTAATCCTACTTCCCAACAAAATGGTGCCAAGAAGAAGTTACATATACAACTTTACGCCATGAATCAAGGTATATCTTCATGGGCCATTCTTATCTTTATGTATACATCTCTAACACAAAATTTTGAATGAACAATCAATGAAATGAATCTCTTCTTTATTTATATAAGAGGTAAAACTATATTCAATATTGAGACTTGTATTTGATTGTAGGTTAGAAAGGGATGAGTAAAATCATGGCTTAAGTAGAATATTTGAGTGCAACCAATGTCTAGTATTTCAATTATTTAGGTTGAAATTTTCTTCTTAATCCCATAAATCTACCGGTATCTATAAATTTGTTACATATAGACGTCATTTTAAATTTATATTGTCTTAATAGTTGGTATAATTATTGTTCTTAATTTACTAAAATATACATATGGATGGAAATGCAGATGGCTATGGAATATCAAATTGTAGCTAGTGAAGGGAATTTTCTCATGGGCATAGTTAGGGGTCAAAACAATTATACACTTTTTGAAATCCATCATGAAATTGTGGATGATGGAGTCATTGGATATCCTTTTGAGTTTGTTGGCAGTAAAGGGCACTCATTAAATCCAAAGAAAGATAAAAAATGGACAGATACAACCAAAAATATAAGTGTCAAAAGGAAACTAGACACATTGGAAATTGAAACATTTGGATCAAGTGTAGTGGAAGAGATCCAAATTTTAAAAAATTAGAGAGAATGTGGAGGAACCTATGCATAAACAACCAAGAGTTGAAAGTGTGTTAGAGTCTATAAAACAATGCATATCTATTGATCCTGTTGTATTGGCATCCTCGGAAAACAAGGTGAATAGTTTAATGGAACCGTTTGTTGGGGATACGTTGTTGAATTTTTACCTGTACAGCTAGCAGTTACAGTTCTTCTTTATTATTATAATCATTTAGCACATTAGTTGCATAAATAAGATCACTGAAAGAAAGACAATCACAAAAAGAATAGAGACACACATTATCTTGGGAAACCCTCATGGGAAAGAAAACCCAACAAAACTTCCTCAATATAGATAGACCAAAGACCAAACATAAGATCCTCCTCTAATCCTTCACTAGGAAGAGTAGCGCACCACTTGACCAAGAAATACCAAGAGATAGACCATAAACCCTCCTTGACGTCACCCCCAGTTGCATCGGTTTCTCCTCCAAGACTTGCATATTGCAGAGCTAGATGTGTGTGTCCAAATGAGGCACTGGCCTCTCTTATAAATAGTGGTCTAGCTAGCCTATAATTAGGTCTGGGCTGACCTGTCACTTTGCCCTCTTAATTTACAATTAATTGTCAAGGCACAATAGGGCCTAATTAAATATAATATAATAATATTATTCAACTCTCTCTCAGGTTGAATATTCTTTGAAGTTACAATATTTCAACACTCCCCCTTAACAAGAAGGGTATTCTCTTGACAACATTAATAACAACTGATTGGACTCAATACATCATCAAGAGGAGGGGACATCGTCATCAACATCGAGAACATTATCGATCATACCTATAGATCATCGAAAGTTTTTCTCATCATCAACATCAGTAGAAACCGAGCATCATCATCATCTACAACGTGGGTCTGGAGTAACATCATCATCATCAACAACAACATGAAAATGGAGCATCAACATCAACAACACGAAGTTGGAACAACAACATCAACAACACGAAGCTGGAACAACAACATCAACAACATGAAGTTGGAATAACATCATCAACAACATGAAGTTGGAATAACATCATCATCATCAACAACATGAATCTAGAACATCAACATCGTCAACAACATGAAGCTAGAACATCAACATCAATATGTGGCAACATAATGAGTAGGTTCATCAACAACAACATATGTGGTACTATGACAGACCTTCCTTACTGGACCTTCGAGATCTTCCCAGGAATCATAATATTCCCTAAGATATAAAATCCTAACAAGCTACCACATGGTACTCTAACAAACTGTCCTTACCGGACCTTCGGGATCTGCCCAAGAATCATAAGATTCCCTATGATATAAAATCCTAATTGAGCTACCACTACTGACCACGGCTGACATATACATGCACAGGTACTCTGACAGACCATCCTTACCAGACCTTCAATATCTTCCCAGGGATGATCAGTCCCCTAGGTTATAAAATCCTACCTGAGCTACCTGTTGTTGGTCAGGATACCATAGTATCATCAACATCACTCCCCCTTTTGAGGGAGGTCCTTTTAGACTACACCAATCTTGTCTCGGAAGTACTCAAACTTCAGACGAGACGAAGGCTTGGTCAACACATCTGCAACTTTCTCATATGTGCCAACGTATTGGAGCTTCAGAGCTCCCTTCTGTATGAATGTAGTGGTACCATATCTTAATGTGCTTCGACTTATCGTGGAACATTGGGTTCTCTGTCATATTTATGCAACTCTGGTTATCACAAAAGACCATGGTAGCATCCATCTCTAGGTCAAATAGACTTGTCAACAACTTCTGAAGCCATATGGCTTCACAACCGGCAGAGCATGCCGTAATGTACTACGCTTCTGTCGTACTGAGAGCAATACTGGATTGCTTCATGATTTTCCATGAATTCATGGCTTACCCCAAACTGAAACAACATCCTGAAGTAATTTTTTTGTCTGAAGCACTTCCAACCCAATCTTAATCAATATAGACATAAAATCTGAAGTCACAATCTCCAGTATAATATAGATCTTAATCCAGCGGACCCTTAAGGTATCTCATCACATGCTTTGTAGCTACAAGGTGAACATGTCTGGGCTCCACCAAATACCGACTCAAGGTGTTCACAAAAAATCATATATATGGTCTGGTATTCATCAGATACATCAATGAAGCAATCATCTGTCTGTACAGAGTAACATCAACTATTTATGATGAAGTATCAACCAATAACTTTAGATTCATCTCTATAGGAGTGGACATGGCTCTACAGTCCATCATGTCGAATCCCTTCAGAATTTTCACAACATACTTTCCTTGATTAAGTAAAATCTCATCTGGGCTCTACCATACTTTAGGACCTAATAAATAGTGCATTGGGCCTAGGTTCTCATTTCAAATTCAGCGACAAGTTTCTTCTTACAATCTGTGATGAGATTTTCTTCATCTATTAAGAATAAGTCATCCACATATAGAAGCAATATAACTGGTCCATCATTCTCAATCTTGAAGTAAAGGTTGGGATCAACTTTACTCTTGGTAAAGCCCAAGCTCATCAGAAAACTATCAACCATACCAAGCTCTTGGAGCTTGCTTCAACTTGCAGACATGATTCTTCCTGTCATGTACTTTGAAAAAAAAATTCACATCACACTGTACCAACCTGGTACACTTTCTCAGCTGCAACTCAATCTGCATAACCATGTGTTGGTTCTATGTGATTTCTACAAAGCACTAATTGTCTCACTGCTTGAGAGTATGTCCTCTACTTTTTTTGCAATTGTTCCTTCTGGAACTAGGACTCTGCACTTGCAACTGCTATTTATGAAGTTTAGAATCATTGCTCTATTCTCATTGTAGTTGTTGAACTCTGAGAGTGGCTCCTCTATTCTAACATGGCAACAACTCCATTTGAAACAAAGAGTGGTTGATATTGAAGGTAGATTTGCTTCTTTCATGGAGGTAACTCAATCTCAAATACAGGGACTACTCCCTCTAAATCTCATACTGTATTAGAATCATGGTTCTTCTAATTGTCTTCACAAACACTGGAACTATTTTTTCGATTACTGGAGTAAGTGTATTGTCATAGTCTTCTCCCTCTTGCTAGGAGAATCCTATGGACACAAATTAGGATTTGTACATCTCTATACTATTATCTACAACATGCTTGATCTGTTAGATCAATCTTGGAAGTCACCACTGACTTCCCTTATAGTCTCAAGGAAAAATCCATATCCTAGTCCTTTTGACTAGCTTCCTCCTCTGCCATTGAAATAAGGGAATATTCTCAGGAGATTTCATGTCTCCTAGAGGTATCTGAAGCTAAAATCTAGTCTTATCAACTCATGGCATCTATCTAACAGTCCTGGAAGATGTCTCATTTTTCCCATATGCTCCTTTCTGAGATCAGTCTTACTCTGAGTCTTGATTTCTTTTGAGTCTACAAAAACTTCATAGTCTCTGTAGGATATACTTGGTGTTGAATACCAAGTATTAATATGAAAAATTGAGTCAGAATTCAAACAAATTATGCTTCATGTCAAGGTGGCTTCATTATCCATTGACCAAGTCTACTGTGAGTTCTATTCTAATGTCCAGTCATCTTTGAAGCCTTCTACTCCTTACAATCAATCTCCATATGAGATACTTTGTATCTCAAAAGTAGATTTTTCTTCATTTTCTTCGGTACATGGATGTATATGGTCATGTATACAACTTGGATAGTCTACTCCATGTATCATCTAATATGTTTCCACCTGCAACCATCACTATATCTTCCTCAAGGTTATCACCTGTGACCTACCCGGAACAAGAAAAACAAGGGAGAAACAACATACAAGAATACTATTCTTTATAATAATAATAAAACAATAGCGAGAACAATTGTCATAGTAGCTCCTTTAGAGATATCACTTGTGACTTGCCTGAAACAAGGGTAACAAGTAAGAAATACAATAATAAGGAATGAGAGAAACACTCTTGTAGTGTTGTGATCAATCATTCCTCCATGGTAACCTGGAAACAAAACAAGAAGTTTCTCCTAGAGGAGATGTTAGTTATATCTAGTAAATGGTTACAGTAAGCATTTATCTCAATAGTTCTCACACGCTACCAAGTATTTAATAACAAAACTTTTCAAATATTTATATCACAGCTATAGTGTTTAGCAGTTATCAAACTTGATATGTGTAAATTTTTATCTTATCAATTTAAACAATCAAACCTGAAACCTGGAGTCTTTTCCTCAAGAATGAATGTGTTTCTTTTCTTCTGAGTCTCCTTCACTCAAGATGACAAGTATTCTATTCAAACTATCCTCTGTACTAAGATAATATGCTTTCTTGATAGAAAACTGGGTTAGAGAATAAACTCTATAATCTCAACTTTAATCAATCTAATACTTTGACTTTAATTTTGACCAATGATTAGTATGATAGCCATAATTTCAACAGATCAAGAATATAACCTAGATGTTCATAAGATCACAATAATTCCATAACAAATAGAGGAATATCAAATTAATCAAACCTAAGGCGCATGGTTCCTATGAATGTGATGGATTTGAGATCCCTCTGGATCTACAATTGTTGTTTAGACAAGATATCCTTTCTCCTGCAAATACCCTTTAAAATAATGATGCAATTTAAACATATGTAAGTACATACCTATGACAACATCGATGGGTAGTGTCATCATCCAACATCAACGGAAAACAATAACGAACCTTTAAAACTTAAAAGATGTTGCAATTTGTAATCTAAAGGTTGCTGGAGATTTGCTAGGGTAAGGCGCACTAGGACAATAAAAATAAGTTCCAACACTTCATAAAAACTTTCATTGCAAATGGTACTGCAACTGGTGCTGGCACTGCAACTGGTGTTGCAACTGGCATGAAGGAACTGGCACTGCAACTGCAACTGATTCTACAACTCCAACTGATACTACAACTGCAAGTTAGGGTTTTATGAGGAAACCCTAATTTTTCAAACTTCAAATTTTGGAATTATGATCCAGGGACTAGATGTTCCCTCCTATGGAAAGCTCCTAGATGTGGTTACTTCCCCCAACGTCCTCCTTAAATAGGGAAAACATCACACTTAGGGTTTATGCAGAAACCTTAATTCTACAGTAGCTGCAATACTGAAAAACTGAATCTTAGGGAGGGTGCATTGAAGCTAGCCACTTCTTATAAACTATAAGTTGGTCTCTTTCAGGCATGCTCTGATACCATGTTGAATTTTTTTACTTATACATCTAGCAGTTATGGTTCTTCTTTATTATTATAATCATTTAGCACATTAGTTGCATAAATAAGATCATTGAAAGAGAGGCAATCACAGAAACAATAGAGACACACAGATTATCCTGGGAAACCCTCATGGGGAAGAAAACCCAATAAAACTTCCTCAATATAGATAGACCAAAGATCAAACAAAAGATCCTCCTCTACTTCTTCACTAGGAAGAGTAGCACACCACTTGACGAAGAAATGCCAAGAGATAGACTAGGAACCCTCCCTAACGTCACCCCCAGTTGCAATAATTTCTCCTCCAAGACTTGTGCACTATAGAGTTGGATGTGTGTGTCCAAATGAGGCATTGGCCTCTCTTATAAATAGTGGTTTGGCCAGCCTATAATTAGTTTTGGGCCGACCTGTCACTTTACCCTCTTAATTTACAATTAATTGTCAAGGCACAATAGGGATGACTTTTACTAAGGAACAATAGGGCCTAATTAAATATGATATAATAATATTATTCAACTCTCTCTCATGTAGAATATTCTTCGAAGTTACAATATTTCAACAGAAGCTTGGTCTCCAAGTATCTTCAGAAAAGGGAAAACATCAAATAAAGAGCATGTGTGAAAAATGTGGTGTTTCTTATGGAACATGGGAAATATTAGTTGCATTTTGAACAATTCTTAACATAAAAAATTCCCATATGAAATCAACAACTCATCAATGTAACATTAGCAGTAGGAAATAGTCAAATTCTTTCATGTAATGAAGAAGCAACATGAACACCATTGGTTGGAGATCGATTTGAGATTGAGAAAGAAATCAAACTTCTAAATAATTTCAACAAGACATACGATCCTGATTTGTTCAAGGGGGTGGAAGCAACACTTGCAAAATACAAGGAGAAGAGAAAAGTAAAAGTGGAATGTACATGATGCAATAAGTGGTTTTTTTTAGTTCCACCTAGTGGTAATATTGTCATTTCTTTGAATGAAAACATGAAATCAAAGAATCTTATTACTTCTACATATGACGCCTTTCATAATACAAGCAGGTTGAGGATTGGCACAATTGGGAGACCCAAGAAGCCTACCATTGATAAGTCCCAAGAAAGTTTGACTAGGTTCTTGGTTCCATCATCACCATCACTATTACATAGGGGTTCTACAAATGCATGTGCTTCTACTCCAGGTGTGTTAGTTATGCAAGTTTTAATTTAATTTGAATTTGAATTTAAATGTTTTGGATTTGAATGTGCACATTATTTTATTTGTTATCTTATTTGAAAGTAGTTCATTTTTTAATGTATTTTCCATATTATTCTAGGTCATTTATCTCCTTTGATATTACAATGTTGGGGTTATTTGGATCCCTATATTGATAGAAATGGGGAGATATTAGATACAAAGGTTCTAATGGATGATCAACAAGGTGGGAAATTATGGGCCATAGAGAGGAATACCAAGAGGACACTATGTTATAATGGTATTGAATGTCGTATTGACGACACACATAGGCATATTCATTGCTAGAGGGATTTTTAAACATGAATCCATTTTGGTTCATTGACATGCAATTTTTGTAAGTTGATTCATGAATGTGGTGACTTTAGGATGTACTTATATCGTGAATCAAGGAGAAACATTAAAATACATGGGAGAGATACAGGGAAAGGGAGAAGACTATACAATTTGACTCAAACTAAACTCAAAAATGTTGCACGTGCTACAAATTCTAGCCATAAATTAAAAATGTGAGCTCTTTGGTGGTAGAATATGAAGGTTGATACACTCTCTATTAGAATGAGGTCCTTACAAGAAAAGTTGTTTGAATCTATAGAAAGGAAGCATGTCTTTAGGTTTTGCAAGGATGTGTGTGAGGCTCATAAGGAAGGAAAATTACAAGGTAAAGATGCAGTTTGGGAATTTGTTCAAGATATTTTTCACAACCTGATGCATTCAAAAGCAAGAAGAAGGTATATTAAATCCACTAAATCCATGTATGAGATGATTAAGTTGTGGGGAGGTCCTAGATTACATGGTTTTATTAGTTTGAATCTGGATGACCCTTCAATATCTACGCCTTTAAGCCAAGTTAGAAAATCATTGACACATATCCTAGGGGAGCACAATTACATTTTTGAAGTAGTTGGAAATTTTTATGCTTCTTATAAATCCAAACATTGTATAAAGGGTCCAATTCTTGTATTGCTTGTTGAACATGAAACTATCGTGAAAAAAATATGCTTGGTGGGTAGAAAAAAGTGATACATTGGTGAGATTTTGTGGTAAGAACGAACATAAGTGTCAATCACATTTCTTGGTGACAATTGGTGAGGGAGTTACAGGATACAATATTATTTACATAAAATTTTAAGAATCATTTGGTTATCGTTGTTCATACAATGTGCAATAGGTTCAATGCAAAACAAATTCATCAACATTGGGAAAAAATAGAAGACCCATGGTAGAAACATGCTAAAACTATTTTGGGACCTATTATTGTTCATTCCTTGGATGGAGATAGTAGAAGAAGACAACTTATGTTGAAGGGTTATTATTCAACTATGGGCATTAGATATCAATTCCTTGGGAAGGATGGAGGCTAACTAGATTGTATGATGGTTTCAATGTAACAAGACTTCATGACCAATATAACATCTACAATGGCAAAAAGTTAGTGAATCCTTTGTTTACCAGTAGAACATGTTTTATTATTGGAGAAGAGAAGGTTAATTTTAACCATGTCAGAATTGTTTATAACACTTTTAAAGTGGATGATCACAAGCTTAAAATTGAATATATAGAGAGGATTGATCCAAAAAATTGGGGTTCAACACAACACATTGCTTCAAGGCATGTTCAAAGGTGTTTGAAAGAGATGAGAATTACATGTGGTAGGACAAAGAGGACATTAGGTACATAGACCTATCTAACAATTGTTGTTGACTATATTAATATTTTTCTATCTTATAGTTTGACTCTTTGGGAAAGAGTACGAAATGCTTCAAGAGTTCATCATTTATTTATGTTATGGTTATGTTGGGTATGAAAACAATCTCATACTAATGCCAACATAAATTTAATCAACAGAGAGACATATCAATATGTTCAAATTTCTTGCCACTTTGCAATTTTGTTAATGAGATTGTTTAGGGATCATTACTCAAACTTGCCATGTGTATTGCACCTATTGGGTCAAATGTATGTGAGAAATTCTTTAGCAAATTTGGTGGGATGGTTGGAGTAAAGAGGGCCTATGATGTCACTAACTTACTTCATGCCATCAGAACCCTTAATAGAGTTGTTGAAGAAGAATTGAATCCCCAAGGCCTTTATTTTAATAAATCTCATAAAAAACAAATGAGCATCTGGAATACATTGCACCAACAAGTGAGCGAGGACATTGATGTTTTGTCACAATATGATTCAATATCTATAGATGATAAAATTACATAATCCCTTAAGATAGGATTGGAGGATGCACATGACATTTTATCAAATCTTGGCATGCAACCAAAGAGAGACACATAATTTTTTTGGTGGTTTAAACCATGGACAGAGGATCATAATTTTCCAACATTCCAAGTTGTGGATGAAGTAGTTGATAATTCTCCACTAGGTCATTCCAAGTTTATATTCCAATATTTTCCCTCAATAGTACTCAATGATAGTGAATTGAAAACAATGGAAAGTGAGTGGAGGCACGAGTTGGATGAAATTTTATATTCCATTGATGAGAATTTAAACATAAATTATCAAACCAATGGTGGAGCTTGATGGTAAGGATATGTATAAATCTTGTTTGGTTAGTTAGTTGAATGACAATTTGACATTATCCAAAGACAAGTTGACTAAAGTGAGAAATGGGGTCTACTTTAGGCGAGATGAAAGGGCTCCAAAAAAGGGTGTTTCAATTGGTTATGGAATTGGCTCGGATTGAGAAGTGTTGTTTGAGATTGAATATATACCTGTCGTTGAACATGATACAAGAAAAGGTGTTTCTCGAAGTAAAAAACAGGGTGTTTCATGTGGGATTTGGTACATTGGAATAGTTCAAAGAATAAGAAAGAAGGATGGTAATAAGGTATTTGATTATCATAATGAAACCGATCTTTTGGATAGGCCAGAAGGAGTTGAGCTTCAATTTTGTTGGTACAATCGAATAAAGGGGAAATACATGTACACGTATGATTTGACAGATCATAACTTCATACAACTTGAAGTTGTTATAACCGTGGCTAACTTATCATACAATACTAGGAATGACACATACAAATTAGAAGAAAGTGATTACAAAATTGTTGAAGATTTTGTCAAAAATCTCAATAGGATAAAGTTTTCACACTATTTTCAAAACATTCTACTTTCTTTTTTATTTTCTATTACTATCTTATAGATTATTTATAAAGTATTCTTGGTTGTATTCTTGTTGATTTGTTTGTAGTAGTTTGATACTTACTTATACTTTTTTGCCGCAGGTTCGGTGAATGGGTCAGATGGTGAATGGTTGGGATGACTCAACATGCAATTATTGGGCTTTAGATATTTCTTATTGCTTTCTTGCAAACGGGCTTCTGAGGGTTCCTGAAATTTCTGCAATAGCTTCAAAACAGACACTTGTTACTACCCTTGGAATACAAAACTATAAGGATTTAATAATCAATCATGTTTAAGTGTCTAACTTCTTTTAGATTTGTAATTTTTCTGGATATTATAGTCATGCTTTGTGATGGAGTGGAAACAAGGCATCAAACTTATTGAAACTTTTAAAAGGATGAAACACGTTTTTGCATATCACATTTTGGCGGTCATGCCCATATTGGAGTTTTTAGACCTTGATATTTTCTAGTTAAACATTTAGTCTGAATATTACTTGATGTATGTTTCTTGAAATGTGTTTTCTACAAGTTTTCTATATAGTTTTCTTCATAAAATAACATATTCGATTTTATTTTTTCTTTCACGAAAATTCAAAATTGATATTGAATACTCTCTCCATACAAATTCTATTTTGAAATGGAAGAAACTTGATGCCATCTTGTAGCAAATATATTAGTGTTTGTGAACAATACTTGCACACTAATCAGTTTGAGTGAAAAACATGGAGCATGTGCGAGCAACGATGTTTTATTTGATCATGATTTTGATTCAATGGAGCAAGTGGAGCCGGATAGAAAGGTCTAGGTGTCTTTGTTGACGTTTCTTATAGATGTAGTGGGAAACATGCTTCTTATAGCAATTTCAAGATGTTGGTTTGGTCAATCCTTTGAAGGTAAACAAAACCATTCTAATGGCCTATCTTCTCAATAATGTTGCATAGTAATTATTGAAGTTTTTCATAGATGACACCCTTGTGGAAATATTGAGCAGGGAAGAACTTTCAGAAAAATAGTTCAAATCTCAAGAAATAGGGTATAAAACACTAAAATCAGACATACAGGTTGCATTTTTCCACTCTTTCGTAGAATATTACTTAGTAATGTATGGAAACTTGTGTTAGAATCTTGCATGTTTTGCTTTACGAGTGTTATTTTAATTTGTTATGTGGGATTTTTTAAAATATTATATCATTTTATGCGCACGAAGCTTTTCTCTCTATAGAAGATATTCATGGTCTTATGTGCATGGTTAAGAGGACTCTTAAGCCCCAAATAATGGAGATTTACTATTCAAAGCTAATGGCCATTGAGTCTAGATTATGGTGCAACCAATTAATGATGTGTTAGTTGTCATACTCTTTCCCCAAAGTTAGGGCACTCCTTCAATCACTTTAGAAAACTCCCTAAAGTGTGGATCTTTATGGGAATATGTGCAAAAGTGGTCAAATGGCATCATCCTCTCCTTAAAGCTTGGGTGCTTGCATACTATGATTCCAATCAAGACCACAAGTTAATAATGGTGAAACGCTCCAACCTCTTTATGCATTTTCCCTTTAATTATGTCATAATTGTGCCCCTTTTAGCTAATTGGTATGTATTGAGAAAGCTATAAAATAGCCCTCTTGATGTCTTCCAAATGTTGGTTGCTTCATTAGAGTGTGATATTTGCCATGGATTAAACATTTAATAAACCCATACTAGTATTCTTTCATAAATAAAAGACCATAATCTTTGAAGTAAGAGCCTTCTCAAAGGATTCAAGAATCCCTTAAACAAACACAATAGAATAATTAGATACAATGACTACCAACTAACAAGCCAAAAGGCTATCCAACTCCATCACACCATGCATGCTAACCACAATTAACTCTACCTCAAAATTAAGATTCTGACACTAACCATCCTTTTAGTAACCACTAATTAACCTACTAATTAACCCTACCATCCTTCTAGTAACCACTAATTAACCCTAAGGTTATTGACCAACCTCTATAAATAGACTATATAGGGTAACCCTTCGACAGGTCTAACATAAGACAAACACATAAAACTGGTCACCTAGAGAGAGACTTGGACTGAGTCACACTGTTCTCTGCAGGATTATTTATATACAAACATCAAGATGTAGCCATATCAATGTGGTGTCTAACATCAACCTGATGCTCACCAACACATTTAAATAAGGATAACAAAACATAACTTGAACAAGAGATCAAACTCCCACGAATCATGCGCATTGTTATTTGGCCCTGTGTGAGGGCTGTGACATACAAACAGTTTTGTGATTGTAACAATGCTTCAAACATCATGTCGACGAATATATCGTCGAGGGTCCAGAACACAACTTATCGGTAATATCAGGGAAAATATATGCAAAGTTGAAAAAATAAAAAAGTAAGTTTTTGGTTATAAAACGCACTGTACGCAGAGTCGACAATTACCCACATCGCAATATATCGCGCTGTCAGCAATATTATCACTATGTTTGCAACGCTGGATCCTTCTAAGGCCGGCCGTCTGAGAGTATTTTCATGCGCTCTCATTTTCAAATTCAATAAAAAAAATCTTCACAATAACAACTCTGAATGCTTGTTATATCATACATGGAGATATTTAATCCAACATAGACCTGTCCAAGATTCTGACAAACTTTGTAAAGAAAATTTGGTGTTGAACTTGAAAAGAAGAATATTTGTCATAAGGTAATTTACTTGGGAATATATATCTTCATGAAGCTCCTCTTATATGATAAAGGCTACCTGGCATAGGATGGTTTCTTTGATAAGTTTAAAGTTTTATAAATTTGATATTTAATATAACAAGCTTAAATAAAAAACAGATAAGAATTATATAAAGAAAACCATCAAACAAATGATTTAATAGGATCTTAATGCCCAAAAATATATTTTGTAGAGATATTTGTGTTTGTCAAATGCAGCCAAAAGAGAATTGCTTCCAATAAAAGAAGGATATCTTGCACTATTTGATTCTAGCATCACGCAAACTTACTGTTTCGGGATGTGAAATAAAAGATGATCCAGGCATTTTTTGTTTAGGAGTTGTAAAAAAGAAGTAGGTTAAGAAAGAAAACCTTAGTTGAAAAACAAAACCCGAAACAATCATTGGCATAAGCGAGGAAGACCATTATAAAGGCCACGCTTGGCCAAATCAGCGTCTGTATTAATTCAATTATCATATGCTGCAAAAGGCTCAAAAGTTTATCATAAAAGCTTTGCAAATTGTAGCCGTTGCATTTTAGGAATGACATAAAGATGTTTGCAGACTTCAAGCAAAAGAAAACTAATTGTGAAGTTATTTATTGGGAGTGCGTCAAGAAACACACTCCAAAGGGCTGCATCACAAAGAGAAGACTTAATTCAGTTTAGGTGCTTATAAAAATCGTTCAGGACTTGTACTTAGCTTCATTCCATTCAAGTGCAGTAGACCACAGCAAGAATGAACCCTAGTGGATGGTTTAATATTCTGTCAACCTCACTACACTCATAAACCAAGGTACAAGGTCCTTGTAGCACTCATAAACCAAGGTCCTTGTAGGAAACTGTTTGTGATTTGAAGAGCGTAGTGGGAAATTAAAAAACAAAGCATAAATAAGACTGTATAAAGCTGTTCTTTCTCGTGAATATGGGGATAACCCAAATTTCAGGCAAGAAAATCTCATAAATAAAGACACCAAAATAAACACACATTTAGTCTTATAGGTAAATTGGCAAAGCCATTCTCTATTGGTTTTTTGCTGCTCCAGGAGTTCACAGGTTCAAATCCAAGTGTTGGTAGTTGACTCTTCGCACTAGCTGGTGTTTTCGGCAAGGTGGTCAGCTTCTTACACTTCAAGACAATCCTGGATTAGATTAAAGGTATGACCCCAAGTGGCAGTTAGTGAGTAATTTATGACTGACTAGGGTACTTAGACCAAAGCAATTGTGGAGGTTTGAGATGGGGGATAACTCAAATGTCAAGCAAGAAAATCTCATAGATAAAGACACCAAAATAAACACATTTAGACCTATAGGTGAATTGGCAAAGCCCCCCTCCTCTTGTGCTTTGTGGTTTTAGGAGGTTGCCCTTCAAGTTCAAGTTCAAGTGTTGGTAGTGGCTTTGTGGTTTTAGGAGGTTGCCCTTCAAGTTCAAATTCAAGTGTTGGTAGTGGACTCCTCAAGAGGTTACAAGTTCAAGTGTTGGTAGTGGACTCCTCAGGAGGTTACAGGTTCAAGTCCAAATGTTGGTAGTGGACTCCTCACATATTAATATTAACTGATGTTTTCAGCAAAGTAGCCCCAAGTAGCAGCTGGTGAGTAATTTATGACTGACTAGGAAACTTACACCAAATCATTTGTGGAGGTCAAACCTGTGACTTGAAAAAGAAAATGTTTAGCTGTGAAAACTTCCATTCTGTAAGCTAAAATATATCATTAAGGAACAAACCCAAAACTCTTCAGTGTATAGATGATAATATAAGTTGTTCGTTTTCGTCTCACAAGATGTCTTCTATCTGAAATTTTGCATTCTGAGCCAAAGCCCATAAAATTCAGTGTACGAGAAGATTCAGACACAACATTCAAGTGTTCATGAATTTGCTTTCTTTGCGCCGACATGATGTTACTACGAAGAAACTCTCAGATACATATTACATTTTCCAAAAATCTCAATTATTGGATAATTATGCAATATATGCAAGTTAAATCGCGAAAGGCTGATCCATCCAACGAATACTACACCCACGGGCTTCCAAGCCCTCAATTAGATTCCGTGGTATAATAAACTTCAAGCCTTCAAAAAGCTTGAGCTTCTTTAAACTCTCACAATCCATCAGAGCAGATGCAAAACTATTCACTGTTACATTCTTCAAATGAACCAGCTTCATATTCTGTAAGCAACTAAGCCTTGCCAATGTTGACAACCCAACATCTGAGATTGGACAATAAGAGACATTTATCTGCAGAGATACAACAGCTTGCAATTGTAAAGGTTATCATCCAACAGATATACCACTGAATATGAACCAAAAAGAAAAGTTGCATCTCCCTAATACAAAATGTCTTACCTGTCGTAAATTTTGGCATGAGTCAGCTATTGCCAATATTCCTGCATCATCAATATTGTAGCAACCTTTGACATCCAATGCAACTATCCGCTTACATCCTAAAGCTATTGCAGAAAGACCGGCAGACGAGATGCCAGGACAACCTCGAATTTCAAGGTTATGAAGTTTTTGCAATCGGGAGAGAGATTTCATAGCATCGTCAGTGACATTTATGCAGTATGAAAGAGTAATACTCTTTAACCTCGGGCAACCATTAGCAATTGCTTCTAATCCAACATCACCAATTCCTACAGATCTGATGTAAACAATTTCCACTAGTAAGCTGCAGACATCTTCAAAGTTCAGACAACTGAGTACTAATCCAAGAATTCGATAAATATATTTTAAAAGCTTATTTTCTAATATCTACAAACACCATCACACAGATGTAATTGGTGTACTCAAATAATAACATGTACCGGTACAAATCAAGTTCTTGGAGATTTGAGCAACAGGCTGCTATATGGATGATCCCCTCGTCAGATATATTTAAGCAGAATCCTAGATTTAATGTGATCAATTCGGAGCACCTAGAAATGGATTTTAATCCTGCATGAACAGATATGGTAAATACAAGAATAGAATATAATGAGAAATCTTCGTAATCTAATAACCCCATTATTGTTACAACTCTTTTTCATATCTGAATAATTTAACCTGTATTGTTTATGCGACAGCCGGTAAGGTCAAGCTCTTGCAGAAAAGGACATCCTTCTCCTAGCATAGTCAAACCTATTTCCGTAATCAAGCCACAAGATTCCATCTTGAAAGAGGAAAGATATCTACATGATGTTGCAACAGCTTTAATAGCAATATCAGTTAGATCACGGCAGCAGGTGAGATCTAACTTGTTCAGCTCTGTACAGCAGGCCGCAATTGCAGATATTCCATCATCTGTGACTCCAATGCACTTGCTTAAGCTTATTTCCCTCAGAGACTTGCAGCTTTTCCCAACAGACTCAAGTGCAGTGTTAGAAATCATACAACCATCAAATTTGATTGTTTGTAGTCTGTCAAAATGTTGGAAGCTGGCAAGAAGTGCATTTGTAACCTGCAAAAAGCATAGTCTTGATTGGTAAGAGTGACCTACTGTTTATAATTTCGTTCTTGACAACCACAAAAGTAAAAGCTTCTGTCAAATTTTAATCAAAAACTTACTGGTATGCAATAGGCAAGCGTAAGCTGGCGCAAGCGTGAGGAAACACTTGCAAGGGAGATTATTCCCGTACAGCTGACATTCCAACACTTTGAAACATCAAGTCTCTGTAACACAGAACCAGCTACATGTCAGTCCAAATAGAAGAGATACTTAAAGGTACCAAGTTCCCAACTCTTTTCCAGTCTTTAAAATATCTTTTTTTTGCCAATGCCCAATCAGGAATAAACCCCGATAAAGAACATACAAGTAAATCACATAAAATTTCTTACATTGTACAATGCATGCTGCATAATAATTCCTTACTAAAAAGCATAAATGTATATCAAGTTAACTACAGCTCAGCAACCTTGCACATAATAGAGCAAACGTGAATGAGAAGATCCACAATTTTTATAAGAAATAGGAGACAGAATGAAGAGAGCTTAGCTGCTCCACATTGTGAGAGCTGCTAAAACCTGAAGAGCTTCCTACGAGCCAAGATTATAGCGTACACATTTCAGTCTAGCTAGCATGTCTTGTCAATGCTTATTTATGCTCAGTTTCTCAAGCACCGTGAAGACAACTGACTATAACTATGTAATGTGCTAGTACTTTTTATATTGTAATTGATTCCTAATAGCAAATGCTTTACTAGCTTGAACCTGTAATTTTATGGCTACTGGCTATCTTTATAATGATAATAATGAGTCCTTGGAGCATCTCTGATCTACAGCGCGCAGAAAAACTCTGTGCAGCGCACTTGCAAATACTGTGCGTTGCAAAACTCCGTCGCTAAACTCTCAGGACTTACTGCACAGTTCATAACTGAAAACAATTGCTTTGCATAGTACTAATCTTTAACACATAATTTCACAAACACAACAGAACTTAGAAATACACATGAATATGTCAACAACAAAATACTTGATATATATATATATATTAACAACTTGGGTGTAGCGTGCTAATATAGAATAAAATAATTGTGTTGAGCTTTGGCTCCAACAACTTCTGAACAAATTCTGCAAAACCTTACAAAACCAGAGCTTGAGCTCTGAGACTTCTTAGACTCCTCACAAATGTTGTTGCTCTTCCTATCAACTATATTTTGTGTGTGTATATGTGAACTACCTACAGACTCATATATATAGATAAAGACTGAGACTTTATGTAGAAGCAAAACGGGTGTAAAGACGACAATAAATAAAGATAAAGATAAAGATTGGTTCATTAAATAAATTTCTGCTAGCACTCTTGCTTGACGTGTCTGACAAACTAAACGTCTATGTTTTCTGACAAACTAAACGTCTATGTTTTCTGTGACAGACAAAATCTGCGTAAGCATGAAGCTTACGATTTGTAATTAATATCTCCAACACTTCCCCTTAATTATAAGTAGGTGAGTTTACAAAACAAAAAATTTACATCAAAAATTTGAATTGACGTGAACTATCGAACATCTATTACTGCATCGACTCCTAGACAACTACGCAGTTTCTGAAATACATTGCTTTCCAAAGCTTTTGTAAATATATCCGCGACTTGTTCTTTAGACCTACAAAATTCAAAACAGATTTCTTTGTTATTCACTAATTCTCTGAAAAAATGATATCTTGTATCAATATGCTTGGTTTTCTTGTAAAACACATGATTCTTTGATAATATGATGGCTGAATTGTTGTCACAAAATACTGTAGTTGGTTCTCGTTGTTCTTGCAACAAATATTTTAACATTCTTCTCATCCACACATTTTGACAAGTTGTGCTTGTAGTTGCGACTTACTCAGCTTCTGCTAAAGAAAGAGTCACAATGGGTTGCTTCCTTGATGTCCATGACACTATCCCTGTTCCAAAATGAAATGTGTATCCAGAAGTACTTTTCCTGTCATCTATGTTGCTTCCACTATCACTGTCATTGTATCTAATAAGTTTGAAATATTGTGAAGTAGAATACATAATGCCATAATCTCTTGTTCCATTCACATATATCAAGATTATTTTTCCTGCCTTCCAATGTGATTCTTTCGGAGTTTCCATGAACCTTGAAAACTTGCTCACTCCATACATAATATCAGGTCTTGTTGTTGTCAAATACATAAGGTTTCCTACCAACCTTTTAAATAGTGTGGGATCCACCTTGGGCCCTTCATCTTCTTTTCTTAATTTCAATCATGTTATGACAAGCGTTGGGGCAGCTTTGGAATTTATCATATTGAATCTTTTCAAGATTTCATAAGCATAATTAGATTGTAAAATAAATATTACAGCTTTGGACTGGTGAACTTCAATACCCAAAAAACATCTCATAAGCCCCAAATCAGTGATTTCAAATTCATCCTTCATGACTAACTTAAATTCTTTTATGCCAAAATCACCTGTAAAAATCAAATAATCCACATATAAGCAAACAATTAACGTATTACCTTGTTGATTTTCTTTGATGTACAATGTTGGCTCACATTCACTCCTCTGAAATCCATTATGTGTCTGATAAGAATCTATGCGACTATACCAAGCTCTGGGATCTTGCTTTAATCCATATAGTGCCTTCTTCAACTTGTACACTTTGTTTTCTTATCCTAGAATCTCATAGCTTTGTGGTTGTTCCACATACACTTCATCTTCTAAATATCTATTCAAAAATGTTGACTTTACATCCATTTGATAAACAAACCATTTGTTCTGCACAACAATGGCCAACACAGTTCTGACTGTGTCCATGTGCGCAACTGGCGCAAATGTTTCATTGAAATCAATTGCAGGTTGTTGTGTAAAACCTCTTGCAACTAATCTTTGCTTGTGCTTTTACACATTTCCTTCTGCATCTTGCTTGGTTTTATAAATCCACTTGGCACTTATCACATCCTTGTCTTTAGGTACATCTACCAACTTCCATTTATGATTATTCTCTATGCATATGATTTCTTCATCCATGGCTTGTGCCCATACATCATCCTTGAAAACTTCTTCAAAAGTTAATGGATCATCTATCTGTGAAAACAGAGAAAAAACTGAAAATGAATTTGTTGTGTCAACGTTATAGATGTTGCACAGACTTCTTGTCTTCCTTGGTAACAAAATTTTCTAATGTTGGATCTGGAGATGTAGAACTACTTGGACTGCTTGCTGGAGTTTGTTGTACTCTAGGTGTAGACTGGGCACCTGCAGATCTCACTGGAGTAGTTTGAGATGGAATTTGTGTCACAGTTCTAGGAGTAGAAGGAACTGCGCACTGACTTATACATGGTGTTTGAACCACTTCATCTTCTGTGTTATCATGCTCAATAGTATCAATAATTATGACTATCTTTTCTATGCTTCCATCCCATGCTTCATTCTCCACAAATTGATCGCAACTGATTATGACCTTTCTAGCAAGAAGATCATACAACTTGTATGCTTTTGTATCTTCATAATACCCAACAAATATAAATTTATGTCCTTTGTTATCCAACTTCTTTCTCAACTCATCTGAAACATGTGCATATGCGACACAACCAAAAACTTTTAAGTGCACCACATTATGCTTCATACTTGTCTAGGCTTCTTGAGGAACTTTGTTCTTAACACTCTTTGTCGGACATCTGTTCATGATGTATACTGCAATTTCTACCACCTCATCCCAATACTCATTTGACAAATGTTTGGTTGCCAACATACTGTGCGCCATTTCTATGATGGTTCAATTCTTTCTTTCTGCGACACCATTTTGTTGTGGTGTATATCGCGCGGTAAATTGTTTGTTAATGCCATGAACTTTACAAAAGTTTCTAAAAATATCTTGAAACATATTCTCCTCCTCTATCATTTCTTAGAACCTTGATGTAATAACCACTATGCTTCTCCACAAGTGATTTGAACTGCTGAAAGAAACCCAATGCTTCAGATTTATGTTTTAGGAAATAAATCCATGTTTTTCTTGAGAAATCATCAATGAATGTTAGAAAATATGTACTTCCTCCTATAGATAGTGTTTGCATTGGTCCACAAATATCTGAATGTAAAATTTTCAGAGGATATTTTGCTTTGTATGACTTTCCAACTGGAAATGACTCTTTGTGTTTCTTTCCAAAGATGGAACTTCACCATAGAAATGCAACTTCACCATATCCTTTATGTGTAGCAACTTTAGACCTCCAAAGTTTAAATGATCAAATCTAAAATGCCATAGCCAAGAATCATCTTGCACTTCATATTGGGATGTTGTTTGCATCTATGCGCTATTGTCTTCTTCTCCCTTGAGACTACATGCACTACTTTTTCCTTCCTTAAAACTGCATGCACTTCTTCACTTTCTGCTTTGAATGCAATGTCTGACTACGCATATTTTGTGTTATCGACAACTTGCAATGTTTTTCTCTTCTTGGTTGGCTTAAATGTCAATGGAAACATTTTGTTTCTTGTCATCTGAATTTTTGCAATAAGTTGGTTGCTTGGATATATGTCCATAATCACACAGTGATTATATTCCATGTAGATTATGTATCCTTTCTATAATAACTATTATGTGCTCATCAAATTATGTTTTAGACCAGAAACATAATATACATCAAACATAACTTTTTGCTCCCCCTGTTTAGTTAAAATATTAATACTGCCTTTGCCTAGGACAGTGGCTTGGATATCTATTCCAAGTGTAACTTTAGTTTGGACTAACTTATCCAAACTAGAAAACAATTCTAAGTTTCCTATCATGTGATTATTGCAGCCTGAATCTAGATACCATATGTCACAAGGAATTTTTTGAGCAATATTGCATTCAACTGGTGAGACTATAGGTATTTCTTTAGTGCGCTCCATAAACATAGGACTGGAGGGAGTATTTGCACTGTTTGACTGATCTTGATCTTGCTTGTTCTGATTATATTCTCTCTTCCTGCATTCATATGCATAATGTCCATACTTTTTACAGTAATGGCATTGAATCTTTGATTGATCAAATTTCTGATTACTTGGATGACTGTTATTTGGATTTTGACCTCTTCCACCAGTATTTCCAGGACTGCTACAATGTCTACCTCTAGCAGAACTTCTTCCTCTGCCTGTAGAGTTAGCTCTCCCCCTTCCTCTTCCATGACTTATAGATGACTGCACGGAAAATGCATTTTCTAATGATATATTTGACCTATTTAATATGTGTTCATGATTAATGAGGGAAGCTTGCAGTTCATCTAGGCTAAACCGACTCATTTCTTTGCTCTCTTCTAGAGTCACAACAAGGGTTTCAAATTTAGGAGGAAGAATCCTAAGTACCTTCTCAACAAATTTTCTATCATCTATGGTTTCTCCATGCGACTTAATCTGATTTATCAGGCCAATGACATTGGTATAAAAGGAATCTACTGAATCTGTATCTTTCATTGACAAAGTTTCAAAATCTCTTCTAAGAATTTGTAGTTTTGAAGTCTTGACTTTGTCCATACCTTGATGAGAAGTTTGTAATATGTTCCATGCTTCATTGGCTTGCTTTGTTGATGCAACAAAGAGTCTTGGAAATATGCTTTTATGCATGGCTTGATGTATGTAAAAAATCTCCTTTCCATCATTTTTTCTTTGATTTTTCAAAGCATCATTCTCAATTTGTGTGAGAGCATTGTATGTTGTCTGATAGTTGGTTTCTCATAGCCATTCTCGACTATCTCTCATACATCTTTCCC
>ML795775.1:213798-224869 GCA_009831015.1 Picea engelmannii
ACACACACACACACACACACACACACACACACACACAACTTGGGCATTGCGTGCTAATACATAATACAATAGTTGTGTTGAGCTTCGGCTCCAAAAACTTCTGAACAACTTCTGCAAAACCTTTACAAAACCAAAGCTTGAGCTCTCAGACTTCTTAGACTCCTCACAACTATTGTTGCTCTTCCTATCAACTCTATTCTGTGTGTGTGTGTATATGTGAACTACCTACAGACTCAGACATATATAGATAAAGACTGAGACTTTCTGTAGAAGTAAAACGACTGTAAGCAATTAAGACGACAATAAATTTCGACTAACTCTCATGTGTATAACAAAGATCAAGTAAAATAAAGATTGGCTCATTAAATAAACTTCTACTAACACTCTTTTTTGATGTGTCTAACAAACTAAACGTCTTTGTTTTCCATGACAAACAGAATCTACGTAAACGTGAAGCTCACGACTTGTAAGTAATACCTCCAAGAGAACACACCCAAGGAAGGCAAAGACGTTCCTATCAAAGAGAATTCAATTACAGGCAATCATTTCTATGGATGCTGCTCCCCGACATCCAGAATAATATTCCAATAGGAATAAAACGATCTTCAAAATACATCAAAAGAACCATGATCTAGCAATGGAAAAATCATTTCCGCTTTAGAGATAGAAGTTTGGACTTATGAAGGATTTGGAAGAAATAAAATATTAGATTGTCAACTATAACGAGGACAAACAAGAGGTACAAGCACGCGTGTATCATGTAGAGCAAGACACGGATACAACTTGAAAACATGGGATCTCAACACAAAAAGAATACAAGGTTTGCTGATAATTAGAGACCCTTCCAAGCTGAAATAACTGGTACAAGAAAAACCTACCAAGCTCTCGTATTAACAAATAAATATTAAAACTAACGCCCACCTATGATCAAAATGATATTACACGGGGGAAGATCCAGATAAGGAGAAATGATATATATATATAACATGACCCAAAAACAAAGGAAATTTGCATCTACAAATATATTTCGCTTCAAATTACTCTTAACAGAAATGCAGACTGCTATGAAAAACTCAGATGTGTGTTTTAGAATGGTTAGAGTAGAGGGACTATTTTATACGCAAAATTTAGGCTTTTATGACTCCAATCCTAAATACTCGATCGGTGGATCCGAGGTAACATAGTTTTAAACGGAAATGCCATCTATTTGTAACTGAAATGTAAGCAATTGCCATGTTTTCAGACAGTTAGGACAAACTTGGCCAGATCAGCCACATATTCTAAATTACCTCTAAACATTGGATGCGTGAATAATAACTCTATTAAGCTCCTTAAAAACTCCAAATACATATGTATACCATAATCATATGCCAATGTGTGATTAATAACTTTATTAAGATCCTATATATACTAGTTTTCACTCATCTAGTAACCAGTTAACTAAGTGCATTTGCAACTATGTTTTCCTTTTCATTCATATGTTTGATAACAAAGTTATATTCACTGAGGAATTCCATCCATCTTTGTTGCCTTCCAGTCAAATTAATCAAATAAACAAACAAGTGTTTTCAAATGTCATGGTAAGTCAATTCATATCTTTTGCCTACAACATACTGCCTCCACATCCTTAATGCATGGACTAGAACTGCCTAGTCTAGACATTGGGCGGGATATCATAACCCCTGGTCCTCCAACTTCCTAGATTCATAGTTTCATAAGAGATAACATAACCATCCTACATCATGAATCCACCCATACCTTCAACATAGGCATCAATGCATATTTTGTAATCTTCATCAAGATATAGCAATCACAAGGTAAGTATTAAAGTGAGAAACTCCTTCAATTGTTGAATCTTTCTTTAATTTTAGCAGTCCACTCAAATTCCTTCTTTAATTTTAGCAGTCCACTCAAATTCCTTCCGTTTCTTTTGCACAGATGCTAGACGAAAGGCAATTCTAAAAAAACCCTCTATAAATCTTCAGTATAATTCTACAAATCCAATAAATACTCTAATTTCCGAGACATTTTTTGGTGTAGTCCAACCCACAATAAATACTCTAATTTCGGAGACATTTTTTTTGGTGTAGGCCAATTCACAATGGCTTGAATTTTCTGTGGACCCATGGAAATTCCTTCTCAAAATATGGTATGACCCAAATAGTGCACATGTTTCTGATAAAACTCACATTTACTTTGTTTGGTGTAAAGTTGGATCTCTCTTAAAACTCAAGTCCTTGTGTGCATGGCAATATTTGTTATGCCTTAGCATCTTTTAAGCAAGTATGTAATGAACAGTTGCCAAATGACCGTTAATAAATGTGTTTTGTTTCACCACCACATAAACCAATTACAAGACAATACCTCGAGTGCCAGTCCAGCAATGGTAATAACTTTTTACCTCATTCTAAGTGGTTGAGTTTATTCCATTTTATTGACCTACTTACTATGCCTTTCTTCTTAATACCATCAAAGTTGGATAATCTCGTTCTCATATTCGTTTTCTTTGAGCATACTAAACCACTGGACATGGGTGACTAATCTATCGTATATTGGTGTTGTTTTGTTGGTTTTTTAAGTGAAATTTTAGATGGTTCTTCTATGTTTTGTATTGTTGCCACCATTTATGCCACATTTTGGTTTGATTCTCTGCACTTCCCTGGTGAGTTTATCAACATATGCTTCTGTAGCCAAGATGTATGTCATTTTGTCAAGTGGGTGATTGGTCAGGGAATTCATATGCTTCTTTAGCCAAGATGTCTGTCATTTTGTCAAGTGGGTGATTGGTCAGGGAATTATGAAGGGTTAAATAATGTTTCTGTGATATTAATAAAAGAAAAAAGAAAGGCTGGGTATTACAGTACTTTTGGAAGGAGGTTAAAGGTTCATAACCTTCTCACAATGCTTTCATATGTTAAAGGGATAGCATTTTAGTATTGATGTTACCTCTCCATTTGTAACATTGGAACGTTGAGAGGTCATGAGCATGGATAAAAAAATGACATCAACAGAAGATTGGCAGCAGCTTCTTGTTGATACCACGAGAATTGGCTCAGTGATTTTGGCTGAGATACTCGAGCACAAAACCCGGGATAAGGGCTATATGATGCTGTAGAGATATGAGCAATATTGGACTAAAATTAAAACCGGCAGCACACTATATGAGCAATATTGGACTAACATTAAAACCGGCAGCACACTACAAATGGGAAGAGGATGCAGGAACATAGGTATGAGGAATGAAGGAAAAAATCAGACCAGAGAAAGCTATGCTTATAGGGATATGGCCCTTTTTGTTTTAATTGATATTTCATTTCTTTATTTATTCTTTTTTATATTACTGGCGTACAATGAGTAAGTTTAGGAGTAGGAAGGATTCAGAGATGGAGAGTTCTTATATAGTTTAAATAAACAGATGAAAAACATGGAAAATAAAACAGTGTTCTTAAATAGTTTAATTACACAGATGAAAAACGTGGAAAATAAAACAGTGGAAGAGATGGAAATTAGGGTAGAGAAGGGATGATGAAAGCAATATTTATCTAAAAAGGGATGCAAGTAATTATGGAACAAAGGATGAGATTAATAAGTAATTTTAACTAAGGGTGTAGAAATTTCACATAGTGCAATGGAAACAAGTGGAAAAGGCAGAATTTGATGACAAAAGAGAGATTCAGGCTCTAATACCACTTGGGGAACCTCAATCATTCCTTCCTAACAATAATACCAGACACTTTCCGTGATTCAATTCTATGATTACAGAAGAAAATATATCTCTATTCAGATCTGATGACTGTTACAATAGCTCAGGATATTTTATACTGTCCTTTTATGATGAATATATGCAAATCATGTATTCGAAACTGCTTTAATGTAATAACAGATATTTGAGAGACTTTATCTCCCCTGACCGATAAATATGTTAGCTACTAATTAGGCATTTTACTGAAGTTATGACAATTATAAATAGGAAAGCCCTTGCTCTTTTTCCATACCTGCAAAGATTTACTGAGATAGGTAAGGCCATCATCACCCACACCTACACATCCGACTAATGCTAAGTTCTCGAGATGATTTAGATGCTCAATTGGGGCAAGACATTTGTTTGTTATCTGCATGAAAAACATATCTACTCAGTATGTGGGGATCCATACATCTGCCGGTCAAACAATTACCTATAATAAACCCTATTAGCAATCCAAAAAAATTCAAATACTGAGATGACATAAAATGAAATTGGAAATATGTAATGAACCGTCCATATTCAGTCACTCCCTATCTTCCTTTCCAATTAAGTTGTGTGTATTCTACATAATCTAACCCAACCCACCCATTTCCATTAATTTAAGATCAATTCACTGGATGTCCCCTAGAAATGTATGATCAATACAGCTTTGACCATGGTAAGGAATCAGAATTGCTAAAAACATTATCCGAAGTGATCTGAGGTTGATAATTGTGCTATGAGATTAAAAAAAGGACAATGAAAACAATCCTAAGGAATCAGGATTGCAAAAAACATTATCCGAAGWGATCTGAGGTTGATAATTGTGCTATGAGATTAAAAAAAGGATAATGAAATCTATCCTAAGGACAATGAAAACAATCCTAATTACAGGGTGCTCATAGTACTCTCCATAAGTATCTTTCCTTTGAGCTATGCATATTAGAAGCMAAAGCAATAGTACAGCCTAAACGCTAAAACTCACATCACATAGATGAGCCGRATCATTTCAAATGTAGACATTTCCAACAATGAAGCTGGGTTGAAAACATCAAACAATGCAAGGGTAAGTACATAGAAACTTCTAAGAATCGGATATTACATCTAACTGTAACAATTTAGTGGTGAATTGGAAGTTCATCGACATCTTATGTGCAAATATCATTTACAGCACTTTGTATATGCATTTTCTGCATGTGTGTGCCTGTAAACCATTGCATATAGAAAAAAAATGGCTGATGCTGTGGCGGTTGCTGTTACAAAACAATATTACTCAAACCTGTTAACATCTGTCACATGGTTAAGCAGATTTCAGAAAACTGCTTGCTAGAATAATATGCATAGTAGAACTTTTCATGGCTACAAAGTTTTGAGGTTTGACTGCTCTCTTTTACATAAGAATGCGTGGATTATTCTCATCGGCAGTATCCATAGTAACACCAAAGAAGAACTGCACTTTCAAATAAAGTTCACCATTATAAAGCAATAAATCTTCATATTGCATTCACATCAAAGTGCCTCTCTCTAACATGCATGCACAGGCTAAAGGCACAGAGGGAAGCACCCCCAAGGCATAATGAAAACTTAAGATTAAGATTTATGTCAAGAGCAGACCTGTAAGTAAGAGAGATCAAGATTCCGTAGATCCTTGCATTTTACCAGAACCAGCTCAACTCCAAGGTCTGTGACCCCCACGCACCACTTGAGATTCAAAGTCTGTAATTCACTGCATCCCACAGCTATGCATCCGAGACCTATGTCAGTGATCTGCTTGCATTTCACTAGTTTCAAAACTCGCAACTTCTGGGCATGTGCTATGGCTTCTGCATCATAATCTGTGATTTCAGTGCAATTGGAAAGATCGATTTCGACCAAAGACCGACAACTCTTAACCAACTGAGCAAGGCCCAAGTGCGTAAACGTCCACAGCTTTGAAAGGTTGATGGAAAGTAAATGGTTCCCAATGATATGAGCCACATGCCCCAAAGCCTCGTCTGTGATCTGAGCACAGAGAGATAAGTCCAAACATTCAATCTTGCTGTATCTTCTCAAAATCCTCGGAAGTAATTCTGAGCGCATCAGTTGTACTTTCTTCCTATAGCTGGCCTCCAAAAGGAAAAAATGCTTGCAGACCAGGCACCACGACTTTCTGTCTATGGGATCCTGTAGTTTATCAAGAATAATTATGAGGATCTCATCAGCGAGGGTGTTGATTGATGCGTTACGATGGAATCTAACTATGTTCTCCATTGCCAGAAATCAAAATCATAGACGCCTGAGTAATAAAAAGGTTTTCAATCCAGAAATAATGTCACGTCAACTTTTCCAATTCTCTGTGATGACTTCAAATGCATAGCATAAAGGAATCCTTATGTGTTCACATTGGGTTTTGTAGTTAAAGGCACGCCCAAATATGACATTTATGATTGTTGGAGAAACTCAATATCTGATTTTACAACTATAGGCAGACTTAAGCAGAATGTGAAGTTTTCGTGGAAAAACCAGATTAGATTTCAGAAGTCTACACATACACAATCTGCCATGAAGTTTTTCTACCAAACTCAACTTGGATGTCAGAGTTCTTCCAAAACCAAAGCACCAAACGAACATTCTCTGAAACCCAACTCAGACTTCAAGTATATACTGTAGCCCAAGCAGAGAAGAACATGCAACAGTACCGACAGAGCTGCCCTCTCTTCAAGGCAGGTAGAGATCGACATACTTTGTCGACCTCTACAGGGCAGGCAGGTAGAGGGCTTTGCCGAAATTTCTTGTGGGGAGAGGTCAGACCCCTGTGAACGAAACCTTAAAATTACCCAATAGACTGTTATAATCGAAACTTGCCCCTACGGACCTCCCAAACCACAGTGAGAAAGTGGGTACTCATAAACACGTAGTTCAATTTGATCCCTGAGCCTTACCAGCCAAAAATCAAAATCATCAAGTTTTTCATTGAAACTCGAATAAGATTTGTGATTTTCACCGATGTAAATTCAGAACTGCAGTTATCTACTCAGATTCAAATCAGATTTCAAAATTCTAGAAAACCTCAGACAAGAATTGAGTTATTCTCTATAACCAACAATGGATCTACACTTCCACACAATCCCACGCATCGTATCAGATTTACGCAAGCAAGAAACCAACCCAAAATTTCAGCCCCTCTCGGTTGAGAGATGATGAAGAAATCCAAGCACTAGCCTTAGCTTCCCACATCAAACTCAATTCGAGTATTAGCCGTCCATCCGTCGACGGGAAACGGGTTACAGTTTCGCCCGATCGATAGAAGTACCTCCCCCAAATGATTGTATTTTCTTCTGCGTCGAAGTGCTGAACAGGAATACTATTTTAATATTCCAAAAGTCCATGTATGAACTCTGAAGAAAAATAAAATATGTCCACAGTGGTTCGTGGCTCGTGGCTCATCATTTTATATTATATCAAGAAATTAACTCTGTTTTTTATATCATACCAAGAAACGTACTGTTATGCACTCTCCTCAAAAGAGAGTACAGATTCTATATTGTTGTACTCATCATTTTATATTAAATGTTGACTAGAATTTATATTGTTGTACTCATCATTTATATACAGATTAAAAAAGAATTTATATACAGATTTTATATTGTTTTTTTTCCACTCAGCAAGGTTTGATCACAAGACCTCCTCCCAACACTTGGAGAACGGTGCACTTGTCTACCAACTGAGCTGTCTCACGGGACTTACAGATTTTATATTGTTGTACTCATCATTTTATATTATATCATACCAAGAAACGTACTGTTATGCACTCTTCTCAAGTTGCATTGTTGTGTTCATCATTTTATATTAAATGTTGACTATTATTATTTTTAGTAAGATCAACTATTTTCCTTTATTTATTTTATAATTTAGGTGTACATATTTCCAGCTGGATGAATTATTATGTTAATAAAAGTTTATAAATATTTATATTAATAATGACTTAAAATTTAGTAAGTTTTTATTTATAAAATATTGAAAGGATTAAAAAAGTTAAATATAAATTTGTTTATTTTTTAAAATGAATATATATTTAAAAGAAAAGAAATAATAATAATTTTTTACTAGTCAATTGGATTTTATCGAATGGTTGTAGAATGGATTTAATTGAATGGTTTTAAAATGGAGTATTATCCTTTTAAAAGAGTATTTTTATAAATAACATGTTTAACTCAGATTAAATTATATATAAATATAAATTTTTCTTTTTATTTATATAATATATTTTATTTAAAGTGTATATATTAAATCTCCCTCTTTCATATACATACAAATTTTCTCATATAGATGGGATTACAAAGGCTAACCTATAATCCATACCTATCGTCCATGAGGGAATCGCCTTCATCTTAATGGTTGCTTCAAATTGAATCCAACCAAACCATCAAAGAAATCCTACATGTTCCATGAGTGGAGGGGATCTAGTAAACATAGTTTTTAAAGGAAACACAATCAACTATCAATAAAGATATAATCTATATGCCTAATAAAATAGTAATGTGGATGACCAAGTTTGCAAAGTGGGACAGTACATCAACTTTGACAACATACTAATGTATTGGTTGAAAACACAATCACTCAACTAAACATAACTTTGAGTGAATATTGAAGTTGTATCAACTTACAATGCAACAAACCTTGTGACTATTTACATATCTTTGGATTGGTGTGCTTTCAATGTAACAATTATAAACTGTAATACACAAATTATGTTGAGTCTTTACAAAAAAAAATTATCTCAAATTTAGAAGGAAAAAAGTGTTCGATGGTTCCTACCTCTTTAATTGCTTCGATCACATGCACCTAGTCATGTTGTATAGCTTCACCAGATATTGATCCCATTGTTAGGAAGACAAAAGTGTAAAACAAATATATATATATATATATGTGTGTGTGTGTGTGTGTGTGTGTGTGTGTGTGTGTGTGTAAATTAATTATTTAAATATAAAGATCACAACAAACATGAAATCTTAAGGTCGAAAATGTAAGTACTCACAAAGTGTGCGACACTTACTATGGGGAAAACTATACATGTGAAAGTGAAAAATCGATAAGCCTTACCCTTAAATATTCCTCGTCATCCTATCTTATGTGTCGAATGGGTTCTAATTTTTTTTTCTTTTCTACAACAAAACAATTGAAAATTAGTATTTCATGTGATAATTGAATTCGATGTACATAAAACAATAAATGAATGGTTGCATACCTCTTATGCACATTGTTATTGGGATGGATCCTCTTGCAACACAATTATGTTCATTTCTTTTACCATCTCCTTCTACTTTTTTGGACATCCCTACCTACATGTATTGGTTTTCCCCTTGTTTGTCCCTTGGATTTTTCAAAATCTCCTTGAAAAAAGAAAATCTAGGAATCATCAGAGATAAAAAATTACGTAATTTTTTTACAAAATAAGATACTGGGGAGTAATTTTTTTAGGAAGAATAATTTTAATTCATGAATTGATCTTTCCACCATACCTATGTGTGTGGTACACTAAGTGAGCAAGCTGTTGTTACTATTGCATCAATGGTGGAAACTGACACTGATGTCGGGGATTTTCTATCTGAGCATAACAATTGCAAACATCATATAATTAGATATATAAACAAACACACACAATAATATATATATATATATATATATATATATATATATATATATATATATATATATATATATATATAATCAATGAAGAACACATAGATGATCAAGATACTAACCTCCTCCATGAAACTTTCATGTCAAGTGGCCTCCATGGGACCATAAGAAGTTTGCTTGCATCTCAAGCATTTGTGAGGGTCATATGAATTAGGACAGGAACGCCTAGTCTATCCATGTGCTCTCTCTTGGTCGTATTTTGTTGCAATGTCTGAATTCCCAATCTCTCTCCTAGAATCACCCGAAGGTCCCTCTGAGAGGGATAACACTACACATGTGTTGAGCTGCACCAAGCTACAAGTTAAGGTGGATATGAATGATTGGGTTTGGCTGATGTTTTCTTCTATGGGAGGATGTTGGGCAAGGGGATTAGGCATCCACCTAGCATGGCAAGGACCTAGCAATGGGTCATGCCTAACATTTTCTCTATCCTGCATGAACCCATAACCCACCCCCTAAAATTCATCGATGTCAAAGTAATTGACATGTTAACCTAAATAAAACCCTACCCGTAATTTTCTAATGAAATATAGAGGCACCTCCCTATTACTGCAGGGAGGTTTGTCAAATATTATAAACTACCTCTACATCCAATTGTCTAAAAATGGTTGTTAGGTGTACCGGTCCATACAAATGTGTCTCTTTGTAACTGGTGGTTGTAATCTAGTTCTCAGGTCAATAAACAATGTCATCAGCTATTGTTTTGAAATGTTGAGGACTCTAACTTGGTTTTTATCTAGACCCGTCCTATAATATTCATACATTCTAGCCCTATAATCATAAAATTTGTGTGTTAATCTCCCTTGGGCATTTGCAATAGAAGTTACAACGGTGTCTATGGATGTGACTAGTAATTCTTGTGAGAGTTCTTTGGTATTTCTTAAGTCTCGTATAAGACTTCTTAGAGACATCAACCCTGAATCAATTTTAATGTTTACATTTAAGTTAGTTTTGAGTTAGGGTTTGGTGTGTCTTCATGTGGTGATGTTGGGTTTGGGTTTTCTCTAGGCTCCATGTTAATTATGCATGTTGCAATTTAATAAAGAGAAAATTAAGTTTTTATTTATTTTTTATAATTTAAACAAATTATGAAATAAAAAAACAAACAAATTGAATCAAAATACTAACCTGGAACCAATTGATGACCATGTCAGATTTCCCAATGAGAATGCATGCCACTTTTTTGACCATCATCTTTGTGCGAGCCCATTTATTTAATATATTTTTTTCATTTTTGCAATACAAGTAAAAAAAATTTAAATAGTTTTTATTGCTTTAAAAAAATTTCCCTCTTAAATTAATTGTTAAATTTGATTTGTGGTAACATAAAAGCCTTTTTTTCTTTGCTAGGGTGTTCTTCATCTGTGCAGGACTAGCCTTTGGCTTAGAAAACACACACGACCTAAGGGCATCTAAGCCCTGGGTGACACCAACCCTTAGCGAGACTAGCCTGTGGCTTAGAAAACACACACGACCTAGGGGCATCTAAGCCCTGGGCGACACCAACCCTTAGCATGGATGGATTTTTTAGGTGTCTCCTTCAATACTAGCAAGTTTCGAACCTAGATAGTAATGTAGAACGAAGCCCATGGAAACTGATCACACTAGAGGGATCTCACTAATAACATATAAGTCTTAACATATGACGTGGATAATGCTTACATA